>JAQIWN010001830.1:0-18481 GCA_034699025.1 Entomobrya cf. arborea Gr-Col-00668
GCGAAGCCGGCTCATAACTTTCATACTATGTTCCCATCTGGCACTTATCTAACCACAGGTTTACCTGTTTTATTTTCATTATATTTTTTCGGGCTGTGAAAAAAAACGTTTTATTTTTTTGCGATCCTGCCTTCCTTCCACTTCCACCTACTTCCCTAAAAGATGATGATCGCTTCTGGTACTCCTATGAGTATATTTTGTTGCTCCAATGCAAACAATTTCGCCCACACGTATCTTTTGCTGCGTTATGTAAACTGAAGAAGAGAGTGAGAGGAACAAACAGGATATAAGAATTTAAGCAGAAAACTAAAAAAAAGTTCACAAGAGAAAGAGAATCTGCTGCTATCTGTTCAGTTTTTCTTGTTTGTTTGCAAAGTAGAAGAGGACAAGTGAAAGGTAGAGCTACGAGTATAATAGCTTGTTCTACGGATGCCTTTGTGTGTGAAACTGTGTGTCTACGCCGAGCTGTTGTAAAAACAGCTTGTTCTCTTTCCTTTCCTATCTTGCTCTCTCTGGGTTTGGTCTCAAGAGAAAACGCTGAAGAGAGAGAGAGAGAGACAAGCCTTGCTTTCATAGTTTGTTGTGGTGCAGTTGTGCTGCTGTTGATAGAAGTATTTATAAAAGATCGTTGAGAAGCGAAGAAGATGGGAAAAACGATGTGAGGATGTGAAGGAGTAGTAGCAATAGAAGTAGCAGTTAAAACCGAGCAGAGTAATGAAAGTAAAAGTATACATGTATTATTTATTGATATTAGGGGCAAAATGCCTTATTCAACAAAAAAAGGTGTACACGAAGACCACACGGGATGTAGAGCTTTTCATTTCTTTTTTTTGCAGAGAAAAGGAATCATGCATGCCAAGATGATGGTTCAAGCTAGACTCTTACGAAACCAATCCGAATGTGTGCATGTGGCTAAGCGAGAAATGAAATGAAGTGTAGAAGGCCATGAAGAAAAAAAAGAGGCATAAGAAAAAGAGAAGATGATGTGTAATGGGTCCACTTGGCACAGACAATGTGTTAAAGGGAAAAGAGTTATTTCCTCAATGATGATCCTGGAAAGTTGCTGCTTCTGCTGATGATGTTGATGGGAGAGTTGGGATCAGGTTCCCAGGGAAGTATCCACTGCTGAACAAACGAACAAGTTGCCTATAAAATATGAACTTGGAGAGAATAAGATAAGTATACTGTTTGTCCATCGCATCATCTCCGAGAGAAGAAAAGCGTGTTATTTTAGGAGAAAATTCAATCGGGAATACAAATATAATAAAAAGCATAGAATAACATACATATAAGAAGACTTTGCACGAGAGCGTTAGAAAGAAGACGAGTCTGTGCTTAATATTTTGCAAAAGGGAAGAAGAAAGTCCTTCGCTGTAGAATTGAAGCCAATAAGGTGATCATGGAACATGAGACTGCACAGAAGACGTAAAAGTTTTCAAGAAGATGTGATAACGAAGAGAAACAGAATATGGCGCAAAATGACTATAATAATATAACGTGTGATAAGATAAGCACGAGAGAAGTGTGTCTGTAAATTCACTACTGTACATACACCATACATCCTTTGATGCGAAACTGCTTTTCTTCTGCTTCTGTTCTTTGTTCCGTTTTGTGATGCTCTTTCATTTGAAAGAATTCCGTTTTCTTCCTCATTTATCCTTTCTTTATGATGAGTGGAGTGAATGAGAGGAACGGATAATATCCACATTCTCCAACTACAAGCAATTCCACCATTGCCACACCACCAACTTAAGATGAGACATAAGCGGATTTTCTCTCTCCATGTGTGCCTCTAATACAAAAACGAGAGCGGATAAAATGGGAATGAAAGGGGGATTTGATGGTGATTTAATCGGAACGGAAATAAGTCTACTAGTCTACTTTTAGTCTTCGTAAAAGTAGTTCGTTTGGCTGGTAAAGATAGATAGGCTGGCTCGTAACACATAAATTCATTTTCATTTGCGTGTTTTCCCTTTCCCTCGTTCCTCTCTGATTGCTTTGGGTAGGACGATAAGATGATGCAGAACTACTTTAATACTTATTTCATGCTAGATTCTTATATAGACTGTAAAGTTGCATTTGATAATTTCCTCTTTACGTACATACGTAGCCGACAGCGAAAGAAATAAAATCAAACAAAAATGTAAATCCAACTACGCCAGTAACATGCATACCATGATGTTTATTACGAACGAGGAAATTTTTAGTATGAAATAAAATTAAAACATTCAACAAACTTTCAATTCACCACCATCATCATCGTTTTCAATTATTAGCAGCCGTGCCTTTGCTAGTGGAATTTAATCTAGATTTAGAGATAAAATATAAATGAATGAATGCAAAAAATAAACTTTTTTTGCAGCTGTCGAAAAGTAAGCCCAGCATTTTTACTGTTAGCTGTATATGTACATGTGAGACGTGTTAGAGAAAAATGAATTGAATAGACGGCTATGTATACGTAAATGAAAATCCACAAAATTCCTTACGTTTAATAAAACTTTTCAAGCAGCACGTAACCAGCAACAAAACAAGCCAAAATAAGATGTTGAACAGATACAACAGCCGTAAAGTTCCCATTCACAAACTCAACTCAAATCCGAAATATGAGCCAAAGAAAGCAAAGCCGTTGTTATTCAGAAAAAAGTGGAGAAAGTAGAGAAGTGTAAAGCAAATACACACGTCAGTAGCTGTACGGAAAAGTTATTTCTTCTTTTTTGTGCCTTAAAAGTCCTTCCATTCTCGACGTTGTTGCTGAGTGGGTGCTTTGTCAGCTATTCATCTATGTTTGATGTAAGTAGAAAAAGATGAGTGAAAAGCAGTCCAAAAATAGGTAGTAGGCTATGTAGAGATGGTGCATGTGTATTCTGTCACCAGTAAAAGCATATGATTTTGCATGTTTTAGGATACTAGTGCTGGTAGATATTATATATTTCACTTTTCTTTACACTGCCTCTCTGCTGACATTTGCATTTGCACAGAAAGCAAAATTGATGTTATTTTCAAATGCCTTGAAATGGAAGGTGTTTCGTCTAAATTTGGAATGTGGAATAGGTTTAGTTTAGTTCGGGCATGCATAAACTGTTATCATGTTTACAAATAAAACATTATATGCGTCATATTTGAATTGAATTGTAGGTTGTCCTAGAACAAGAAGTTTTATATTGTTATTTTTGTGCTGAATCTGCTTATAAATTTGCTACCTTGTTGCTTCTGAAGTAGAGAAACTAAATGATTTTCTCGATGTTTTAGGGATTCTGATACTCATGAGAGAGTTTTTGGACGAGGCCTTATAAGAATATGAACTTGCTGAATATTTTTTGGACCTACCCTATTATACCTTATGCTTAAGGATGCATAAAAAAAGCTTTTTAGAAGAGCAATAATAGTAGAAGTTGAATTGTATGGGTTAGTTTTAGGTTGAAATGGATGCTGGTATAGTGGTGCTTCTGGGGTTTCTGGTCGGTGGGTTGTTGAAGGTGATCATTTTTATGTTTTATTATGCACAACCAACTTGTGAGAGAGGAGGATGATGATGGTTATGATCCCGTTGTCGAGTAACTCATGTTGAGTGAGGAGAGGGAAAGTGGAGAGAGAAAAAATAATGTATGCATGAATGTGTGGTGGTAATGGTTGGTGCGGCTGTGTGCTGTTTTCCTGTGTTGTCTCTTGTGTGAATGTTTAGGTGGAACAACTATGGTTTACTACCAGTGCAGAAAAGAACTATAAAGAAATAAAGAGGAGGAGAGGAGAAATGCATAAAAAGTCTGTTATAGGGTTATAAAATAGATTTTAGATGGATGTATGAAAAGATAGGTAGAAGATGTGGCGAAAAACAGGGCAACCTTTCACGATCAATAATTCACTGGGGTGAAAGCACACGTACAGCTGGTATGGCTTTGTTGAGGGAGAAAGTATAGTTTAATGTGCATGGCATTGAGATATGGATGATGTGAGAGATATATGTACAGTTATAATAGCAGGTAGGTATATATATGAATTCAAGGCAATGTAATGAGTTATAGAAGTAGCGAAAATATTAATCCCCACTTTAGTTAATTCATGCTTCGATAAATTAATTTGGACCGCTACTTTGAGATCTAGGAAATTCACAAAATGAAGGGGAAAGCTCATATAATTTTATCTGGCATTAAAGATGCTTATAAGACGTAATAAATTTCTAGACGAACGGATAAATTGGTAATAAAGTGTACAGTGAATTAGCTAGTTTGGTTGCTAAAATAAATCCAAAGGAGGCGCATTTATAAATTATATACACCCATTTGTACTTTGAATGCATGAAAAAGAGGGTGAGAGTCAAAAGAGCGGAAGGAAGTTGCTCTATAGCAAGACTGATAGTTGCTTTTCTTCTATGCTATTTTATCGCAAAAATCTGTACGAATTTTGTGAATACTCATACTCACGTATATAGATGAATAATATTTTTTGGGGAAATATGTGGAGATTGAGCCAACAAGCGAGAAGAGAGTGAACAAGTATGGACACAAAAAACAACAAGGACACAAGAAGAGAACCAGAGCAGAATTTGGAATCCACTAAAAGATGGAAACACGAGGAGAATGTTGATAGTTTCCCAATAAGATATACCAGTCATGGCATGGCTTTTGCTTGAAAGTGAATCAGACAAGGAAAAATAGTATTTTGTCTGGTTTGTTATACTTGTGAGAATGGGAGAAAAGTAAAAGGTTGTGTTTTTCAAGATGAGATGGATTGTTCGTGCGTTGAATTGGCAAGAGTACATGATACATGCTTTTTTTTTTGGATGAGTTGAGTACTCACAGCACAGCATTGCTGGTAGATTTGTAATTGTAATGTAGCAATATTCAGTTCTTTCGATTTGCATTGGATTGCCAAAATAGGTCGTTTTCGACATCTATGGGCAAATCGTCAATACTTATACGAAAGAAATCAGTCTTGCTTTAGTAGTTTCAAGTGAGAACGCTAGGTGGTTCGCACAACCCGCCGGTATTTTCTGAAGTGAAAGTAGTTAGCAACAAAGAAAGCTCGACGACATGATTTCCATGTCTGCTTTCAGCCAGACCGTTGAACGATAGTGACCATGATCTTTAGACGTATTACTTTGCGAACAGACTTTCAATTCAGTACGCAATTCTAATGCGTTTTTCTTGGCTAGTGTCCAGTTGCCATTCACATAGAGGTTGCTAACTTTTAGCATCTTAAGAAAGCCCAATTCAACTACTAAATGGAAGGTACACCTTAGGCGCACTCTGAGTTTGTTTAATGTAAATTACTTATGCAACATAAATAATTAAATGCATACAGATACGTGCCTTACGTTTCCCATTTCTAAGAAATAAGTGAGAAGTCGCGTGAGCGAAAACTCAAAAACTTTTACTTTACGGTAATGCTGATAAGTTCCAAAAATGATAAGCAAGAAGTAGAGGAAGGAGATGGGTTAGGAAGAAATTTAATTAAAACTTTAATTACTTCGTTTACTACATACAAATAAACTTGTCAGACTGGAGGGTATCTTGATGTTATAAATTTTTGACCCCGAAAGTGATCATAATAAAATACAAGTTTACAAAATGCAATGTGGCAAAGTAGTAGAAAGAAAACGCGAACTTGAATATAAGCTGTGGATTACCCGGATCTATATTTTTTAAGTTTACTCCTCTAACAATAACTGTAAAATTGAGATGATATACATACTTTTTAGAATGGGGAAAAATATTTAAAACTTTGTATTTTAGTGGTGAAAGTGAATTGACATATCAGTTATAGCTTACCAGATATACTTTTGGAAAATATATCAAGTCAACGGCATTTTTTATGGAATTTCGAAATTATGTAGACTACCATTATGCTATTTTCGTTTAGGCTTCATTAAACTAATTAACTACATTGTTACACAGGTATGTTCGATGTTATTTACATGATTTATTTTTATGCTGGAAACCTTCCATGTTTTATGTCAACTGCCTTACTAGCCATTATAAACATAATTTTCTACTGCCCTTGGAGCTCATTCCTCACGCCTTCCGGCTGCTGTAAAACTTTTCACTGAAAGTAAAATAGCTGCAAGCATTTGCTCCTCTTAATAACTTCGGCAATATCGTCGTGAACTTCAACATCATCACACTTTTGCTAGCTGAATAAGCACAATGCGTGACAAATATTTTCTTCCGGAAAAACTCTGCCTACCACTCGCTCAATAATAACAGTAGGGAAAGCAATATAGTAGCTTAAGGAGAGGGAAGGGAGGAAATTGTAGTCGTTTCATCATTCAAATAGCAAACCCATTGCCACAAAATCGCGCGATGATTTATACCAAGTGACAAATAGCACAATGACATTCATTACTCTGCCTGTCAGTTTCTCCGTATATCTTCCAGGCATAAATGTTAACCACATATATTATTCTTTATATATTTAGAAACTACTTTTCCCTCCAAGGCGTGTACATTGTACATCATCATAAAGTAGGAGTAACCTTGTTATGAGGCAAAAATATCAAATGGTGGTGGTGGTGTGATGTTTGTATTTCACTGAAGTGGAATGGCGATCTGAAAAATTTTACTCAAGCTCTCATATCCCATGTTATTTTCTTAAAGATGTGTTCGACTACAATATTTAATGTTATCTTGCCGTCATTTCGTGCTACCACAAAAACACACTGAATCAACTAGAGCTGTAATATAAGCTAGACATATAATCTAGCATCAAAATATATTTTTTTGAATCCAAAATTGTATTTTTGTAAGACTCACATATCTTTAGAGTATATTTTGCAACACAGCCAGAATATAATGCGCCCTACATATATCTTGACTGGCTCTTGAAAAATTGGAATATATTAAAGTATTAGCAACAAGGTTGAGTGAATGGAAGCCGTAATGAGTCTTGAAAGTTCGTGCGTGTTCGCAAATTACGAATTGTTTTACTTAAGCTTAGATTAACGAAATCGAATCACGAGAGTATTTTAATTGTTTAATAATCCTTTCTTGGTATGTGCACTTGTGTGATTTTGATAAATGTCTTTTGTAGCGATCGTCTCTCCTTTACTGCTTCCGCTACCGTTTTTTTAGATCGAATGAAAAATGAGCTTTTAATTCTTCAGCAAAAAAGTCATCAAGAAACGAAGAGTTTCTCAACCAAACTTAATTGTTGTGTTTTATACTGTAAGTCGTTAGTCATTATATATACAGCGAAATTTCATGGAATGTGGTACAATAATCAATGATCCAACATTCCAATTGATCAGTGTTTAAGTGTGGGAAACCCATTTTTCATTCATTTCAGTTTTTCTGGAGCATCCTTCATGAACATTTGTGTAACGGCTAATAACTATAATAGATCGGATACTCGTTATCCCTTAGTGAATCGAATATAGGAATTAAAACAGAACTGAACTTATATTGATTTTAGTTCAGTTTCTTTCAGTACAATGATTTTCAAAAAAAATGCTCTCTTTTTCCAGCAACGCTTGAAATTAGAAATGGTACTACTTGTTCTGGTGACTTTCTTTTTAGTAGTTGTAGTATATGAAGATATCAATATAGCAAATGGTACATTTGGTCCATGAATATCAACCGAACACCGAACCTGAATATGACATTGGCTTTGTAAGCAATTGAACTGATTGTTTACTTTTGGTGGAAACGCCAAATCGATTTAAAACAAAAGAGACCACATCAAATCTTCTGAAACAATAAAGAAGCTTCCCCAAAAAGATTGGATGTTAAACTAAAGACAATATTTTTATGTCCTCATAATTCGATTTAGTTTTCATTATTTTGTCTTCACATAAGAAATATTATAAGGTAGCTTTAATAGCTTAAAAAATATTTGCGTATTATAAGCCAGTCTCAGTCCCTTTCTTTTCATGTTTACTTTTTATATTTTGCATGACTTGCTTTGACAGGCAATCACTGTTCACTGCTCACCTCAATTCACACGACCGCAGCTGTGCAGCAATATGACACTACCGTTCTAGAATTCCAATCCAATGACTTCAAAAGAAAAAGAAAATCCTTTCTGAACAAAAAATACTAACGCCTGAAACACACAAGCAGAAGCAAGAAGTATCCCAAAACCATATCTCATTCATCGGATTTTCACCACCCAAACAGACTTTCAACATTTTCTTCACTTTCATTTTTTTCATGTTTATAGACAAAAGGGTATGCGATACGAATTTGTGAGTATTGGAATGCTATCTGATCCTGACACTCCCTTTCTTCCTTTTCTTGGAATTCGACATGAACACTGCAGTCTTCATTTTTCTACTTTTTGTTTCGTTTCATTCAAAGTAGAAATGGACAAACAGATATACAAAAGAGCTAAAACTCTACATTCCATTTACTCTTCGAGTTTTGTATGGATCTTCGCGTTTCTAGTCTCCTTTGCTTACAATCAAAATGAAAAAAGGCTCACAAGACAAGACCCTTGCCTGCTTATACGCTGCGCTAGTAGGCAACAGGAAAAAAGCAATAAGCACAAAGGAAAGAAATGCTCAAATAAACTTTATCTGTTTGGTGTCTGCAAGAATTTTTCTATCTTTTTTTGTCAATTCAATGCTTTCTTTCCTTTTTCTTCTACGCTTCACGCTTTCTTTCCCGCCGCTTTTGATATATCATTGCCTTGTTTGTTGTATGAAACTATCGAATGAGTCGTATGAAATGAATGAAAAAAGAGGTCCGTCTGTCTCTGACTCTTTTCATATTTTTTTCGTCTTATTTCTTGTTCCTTTCTCCGGGTCGGTGGTGGTGTGGTACTCAACTCACAGTACTCGAAAATATATGATAGAGATAAAATGGCAGTCGTAATGGGATTGTGTTGAGAGTTGAGAGCAGAGGTGAGGAAAAAAATGACAAGATAGACAGAATGAAGTTGCGTAGATTAGAGAAGTTCATATCTTCTCCATCAACTCTATATTATATTTTCCGTTGAATAAATGTGCGAATGAAGTATGTACATGAATGAAGTGAATGTAGTATACACGGACATCATACTTTTACACTACAAATTTGGCAACTTTCCTAGATTTTTTCGTAATCTTTATTAATGTTGTTGGCGTCCGAATGAAATATTGAAATCAAGCTTATAAAAGGGATCATAAGGAAATTTTTAGTAAACGCAGAATGGGTAGATAGATAGTATGGGCTTTTGAGAAGGGTAGGAACTACAGTCCAGAATTTAGCTTTTCACAGTATTGCCCCTTTCGAATATTTTTTGTTTATACTTATACCATAATAGATTTGTTTTCATGAAACGAAAATTTAAAAAAAATAGCTGCAATATCTAGATCATCATAGCTATATGAGGATCCAGTTTGCGGGGGTGGATTATCATGGGATAATGTGAGCAGTTTTTAGTATGATGGGGAGTGACTGCGAAAAATTACGGAAATTTTAGTACGGGACCTGTGAACATAGTTAATTATCTATAATTAAAAAGCCGCGTAAGTACTTTCAAGCAGATTAATTGAATCTGATATTGTGAACCTTGAACTTTCTCAAATATTTCACTGAATGCGCAAAAAGAAGTCTAATTGAATAAGACGAAGGCCTGTGTAAGATGAAACTTCGCTTCTCTTTTCATTAAAAGCCCAACAGAACAAGTTCTATTAGATTCTATTCCGACCACGCAACAAAAACAAAGTAATTTGAAATATTTTACGCTGTTCGGTTCTGCTCACTAACTGTATGTTTGGGTCTTGGTTTAGCTTAGCCAAGCGAGCTTTATTATTATATGTTGAATGTCAATTTTTTTAGTGTTCTCTCTGGACCGGACTGTCTTTCCCGTACTTTACGTTACGATTAACGTGATCGTGATAGGGATGTGGGAAGTTCAGAGCAAAACAAGCTAAAATATTAAAAAAAGAATTTTCATTTCATTAAGTCCCCAAAGGAGGAAAGCAACGAGAGAAAGTTTTCTTCGTAGACGAAGATGCGAAACCAGGCCAAGTGAATATGGGGATCTTAGGGCAATAAAAATACCAAAAAATGGTCTAATAGCAAGGTGCCCTGTGTATTTACAACAAATACGTGAATACTCGCTAGAACTGGAACCATAAAAAAGCCCACTCACGGTGGACTTGAATAACATTCATGTACCCTCGTTTTAGTGGAATATAACTCATATATGAAAGGATGTTGACAAACAAAAAAAGAGGAAGCTCACATGAGATTTGTATGTGAGCTGTGTACAGTGTACTACGCATAACCATATTTATATACTTTTTTCTCTTTTTCTTTGAGAAAGAGAGACAGGGAAAAAATGATCCCACTTTTCGTAGAAAAGTAAAAAAACTAAAGTAAAAATGGTTTTCCTTTGAAACTTCCTGTCAATGGAAGAAGATAAGTCACTGGTTTGCTTTTATTTTTATTTTATTCTTGTATTTGAGGTCTAGTTACCTATAAGATAAAAAAAACTTTGTGTTCTATAGTGCCCTACGACCGTCCATTTATAATCTGACTCTGACTGAAACTGAAGTACAGTAAAAAATGTAGGGATAGGGACAGGGAACCAGAAGCAGATGGCCCTTGGAGAGATCTTATGATTCGCTTTGGCTACAGAATCTGCTAACTCTAAAATATTGGTACCTAGTTTTCACATAACTTTCCTCACTGCACTGTAGTTTAGAAAAGTGAATCCTACAGGCAATAATACCAATACATGTAAGCCATGGACATGACAAGAAGCAGAAAACCAGACATGACGATAATATGGGTACTATATGAGTCATTGTACAGTACTTCCAGAATGAAGATGTCCTGAAGGCTCAATTCCTCACAATCTGTTGGGTTATTTGCAAGATTGAAAGAACATCACTTTTTACTTACCATGGCCATATTACAGATATAAAAAGCTGTAGGGCTTATGTCAATGAAAACGAGAACGAAGAGTAAACTGCAAATTGTAAGGTTGGTTTACTTGCAAGACAGAGGGTGACCATCAGCTTGTGTTTATTTCAACAAATAGGGATGCGAATGAGATGTCATTTAAACATAACCATATTCAATGCTTAGAGTGTCTGTTTACAGCCCTACTACTGAGATAAGGCTAACATAGTCCATTTTGAAATCCCATTAGACTCATAAGACTGGGATATCAGTAACAGCTGGATTTAATACAGTAGCAATTATAGTGGCAATTACTAAAGCGAAACATGAGACTGAGAAGAGACTCGGCGGGTTAAAACTGCTTTTGTAGCAAATACAGGCCTTAAAAATAGTAAACATTTCCTAGATTTTGGAAGGATATTGCATATACAATACACCATTTTAACATGACCTACAAACGTAGTACAAGTTTTGGTGTGGGAATATCGTGAAGTACTCCCACATGACACGTTATTTTACCTTTTGGCAACAAAAAAGAGGTATTGGATTGGATAAACAGACAGATAGACATTCGTCACTTCGGTCTTATGTTTTTTGGCAAGACAGAAAAAAATATTTTCTGTGGCAGGAAAAGATTCATTATCGCTACATAGCAGGTTATAATAACATGAATTTATACAAGTCAAAATAAAGAAGTTCTATAAACAAAAAAACGAGTGTCTGAAAATAAAAACGATATCAACTGACGCCAGTAGTACATGGGACCCAACGCGAAAATTAATACTGTGAACAGAAAGATAAGACACAAAAGTTATTATGGCCGTCTGTGAAGTGCGCTGATAGATGATGATAAAACCAAATGGAGGAAGAAGGAATGACTTTCTCTCGTCCTTTCCTTACTTTACTTTCTTTTCAGTATAGCCTATCATGTAGCCAACCAACCGTATCGCATCATTTTCTTTGGACAATGAAGGAATCATCAAAAGATTAATGACAAGTATAAAGCGTTATGCTTTTTTTCTAAGGAGAAAGTTGATGGTTTGTTATACGATTATTATACAATCTGACAAGACATAACGAACACACCGAACTTGAAGAAAAAAGTTTTTATCACTCTCACAAAATTACTGCCTTTGACTAAAGCTGTCTGCTTTGCAACAACGGTGCGCTACGTAAAAAAAGTGAAAGTAGAAAGAGAACCGTGTTAAAAGAAACTTGTAAAACTGGTTGAACAAGTAGAGAGATTTTCGTATCGACTTTTTTCAGTTTGTAAAAAGTTGTATGGGAAATGCCACTGATTATGGAAGTACGCTGTCAAACCGGGAAAAAAAATCTGAGAAGAATTTGTATAGGTTTGAGTATTGGTTGAGAAAGATACCAGACTGATTTTAATTCGTTCAAAGTCAGTATAGAATCTAATCTACCAACTTGTAAATTTTGTTTGGTGGAAAGTTGACATATTTTTTGGAATCATTTTTGCTTGAGGTAATCATCAATCTCGATATACTCCAAATTCAAAGGTGGTCTTTTGGGTGGATCATTTGGATTGGGTGGAACTGGATACTCTTTGACCTTCTTGTCTTGTAACTTAAGCAAATTTCCGACCATATCCTTCGGATCCTGTTTGATTTCACAATAGTTTCGTCTAATTCCGAGATGCTTACACTTGATTGGATTGAACTGGAAGAGGCTTGGCCAGTATTCATTTTTATGAAGTTTCTCATAGTCATGCAACGTTTCAAAGTTGTACTCGAGTTGATTGGGTGAAAAAGGTTTGTGGCCAATTAGCTCTGTAGCGGTAGTCAGCATTCCGTCCGCTTTGCTCTTTTCCGTCTGTTGGTAATTGGGTTGCCGATTCATGTCCGCACGGAACAGCCGGAATCTCTTGAAGAGCTGCTTTCTAATTTTCAGCATTCTCGCCTTTTCGTTTAAAATTGCCTTAGCCTTTTCATGAGTAAATCTTCCTATTGCATTTTGTCGTTTCATTGTAGGAGCATTAGGATCGCTGGCTATCCACTCAAAGTCAAATAGTTCCCATGTTCGTGGACGAAATTCCTCTGGTTGGAATAGATTTTCAAAAAGTTTCAGTAATCCGGGAGGATATGAAGGATTGGGATACAACGTACCTCTTTTCAAGACTTTATCAATGTGCTCTTTGTCGCCTTCGTGAAAAGAAAATGGAAATTTCTTGTGGAACATGGCGTACAGGATTACACCCAGACCCCAGACTTGATCAAGTAATGGATTAAAACCAATTTGTTTCATGCGCTCTGGACTACGATATTTCTTTGGACCATATTCTTGGCTGTATTTTGTTCGAGATATTGTTTGGGCGTCACCATGATTTTGGGCAGTTGTTTTCTCTAGAAATCCTAAATCTTGTATTCGGATGTCAAAGTATTCTCCCACCAAGATGTTCTCTAGCTTCAAATTTCTGTGTTGTGTAACGCGAAGGTTGTAAGATATCACATTAATTTTTCATGAAGGAAAAATAAATATATATGAAAAAGTTATCATTATTTGTTTTATAGAAACTTGCCTATGAACCATATCTTTATCGTGTAGATGACTGACAGCAAACAAGATTTGACAAAATATTCTTCTCAAAACGTCGTCAGACAGAAAACATTTTCTTTGATTAGAGGTATTATGATGGCCGTTACTGCCACTACTTCGGCTATCGTAAGAATGGGATTCAGAATGCCTTTCATTTTCATTACGAGCTGTAGTTGAAATTGGAGCCATTGATACGGTGTCAGGATGGTTGGAGTCTGTGGACGATCTCAAAACTTCAAGTAGATTGCCTCTTGACATGTGCTCAAAAACGTGATATTTTAACAACTTTGTTTCCAAACTTCCATAATAATGAACAAAATTCACGTGGCCGATAGTTTGACTTTTACATGTTTCCAGAGTAAGTAAGTGCTCTTCCGTTTCCCACTCTGGTTTGCTTTTATCAAATATCTTGACCATGACTCTGGCATTCCCGTTCTTTTTCCAGGTGCCGATTCTAATTTCACCCCAAGGCCGCTTCTTATATGCCTTCTCATCCATGTAAATTTCAGCCTTTTTCAGAATACTGTGCGACTCATCAGAATCTCGGTACAACTTTACTTTGTTCACGTGCGGTTTCATTAGTCTTTCTTGAGTTTTAGCTTGGATACCATAAGGCTTGTCAAAGTAAGGATACTTAAGAGAGCGTGGCAGCCATTCTGGTCTTCTTAATGTGTTCCATCCCATTAACTGGGGGTATTCGCAGCGGACATACCGGTGATCACCCCGATTGTCCTTTAGATATTCATCGTAGGCAGGGTTCTTCTCAAGATAGGATTTGATATCCTTGGGAAATTTGTAAGCCATGTTGAAGGATGCACAAAATGTGATGTTAGGTTGGATATAGATATTCAAAATTCTTGACAATTTTTCAAGTAGTAAGTAGGGTTATGGTGAAGAAGGTATGGATTGTCGACAGAGTGTGCTGACATTATCCTGGGAGCAATTAAAATTTAGGTTAACGCTAATGGTGTTTATGATGATGATAATGAAGTGAAGTGCCTAGCCATTTACCATAGTTTCGCTCTAGATTAATGCGATCGGAGCAAGGATCCCGTGGAATGGTATTATTATAACTATGCTTCTCATTTTGATCCCATTCTCGGTGCATCAATTTACTAAAATACAAGGTGTATATATGTATGCATGTATTGGATCGACAACGAAAAGCTAAAAACTTTTTTTTTCCTTTTCCCTCTATGACAGTAATGATAGCGATGATATCTACGGGATTAACTCAGGAAGAAAGCAAAGTATAAAAGCGCCTCTGTAGTGGAATGTCATTCATAAAAAAATTCCACATGAGTTTAGGGAGTAGGGACCGATTGGCTGCTGTTGCTGCTATGTTAGAATGATGAACAAAAGGATCAAAGTTAGTGACCCACATATACTTTCAGAGTCGTTTTTTTCTAAGGAGAATAAAAGAGCTTTTTTTCTCGACGGAAATTGTGGGAGCAGCTAGCAGCTCTACAAGAGAGGATGAGATGATGCTTTCAGTACTTAGAGTCCTTAAAACTGTCAAAGCCAATTGCTTTTCTGTGTGAATACCCTTCTTACACTCTCTCTACCGATTTAAGCGGCTTTTCATCAAAGCCTTTTTAGGGGAAAAAGAAAAAGGAAGAAGGGATAAGGATATATGTACACACCATCTCTGTTCGTATTGAACCTCCTCCTACACAAAAATGATCCATCTCTATTAGCTCTTCATTATTAATTCAAACCCCTTAATTTACACTAGTCACCACCACCGACAACGACTAAACTTGCTTTGGACTGCTCTACTTTGAATATTGAATGATGCTACTGGAGAAGATGATACTAACTTCATTTCCATTTTAGTGTTTTGGTAGACAAAGGAATTCTCTTTTAAGTAAAAGGTACTTTTGCATTTGAAATGAATGAAAATTTCCTTGTTATTCTCCAACTCCGTGAGTCTGAGTCTGCCGAGTGGAGTGTGGTAGAGAAGTGCACCAGCTAGTGAAAGTGTAGTATTATCACACACAGATGATAATGGATTTTCAGAAAGGGAAAGTTATTAGAGTACATTATTCACGAGATGAATGGAAAACAAGAAAGGAAATGTGTTTGTATATATTTGTATATGTATTTGTATTACATTATCTACTTTCATTGCTGTAGGGTTTTGAAGGTAAATTTATTTTTTTGAGATAGGACAATTTAATTTTCGCATTAACAAAAGGAGAAAAAGTTATTTACTTTCCATTATGTTCTGAAAATTGCAAAAGTTCATGAATAAATAAAATTGGCAAAGCAAAAAGATGAAGATGGATCTGTCCTTTAGTTGTTTTTCGTATTCACTTAGATCACCAGCAGCTGTGTTCTTTCTCTTACTGGGGTTGTGCTGCTAAAGTATGCATATGCACGTTTTTTTTGGAGTCTGAAGAAATCCCTATAGAGTGACTAAATAAATATATTATACATTTACAAAGATAGAAAAGACCAGACAAACCAAAAGAGTAGAAAAAAACCGTACACAGGTTGTAGTAATTTCTTTCTGGACTTTTACAATGAATACCGTTGGAAAGGGTAGGTATGGTGGTGGTGGTTAAGATACAAAAATGGATTTATGTTAGAGAAAACGCCGGGTGTGCTGCCGGTGCGGAACAATAATTTCCAGCGAATGTCACTAGCTGATACGCAGCAGCACCCAACGAGCCTTTTTATAGAAAAAAAGTATGTAATTTTGCAAACCCTTTAGGGACAAGCTTTTGCTTTGTTTGACTAAAAAAGAAGACCACACACACAAACGAACGATCATCCTCTTTTTTCGCAGGAAGTTTTCTCAGTGTAGAAGTATTTCTTTTTCATTCTCGTTTGGTTTGGTGTATGGCCTGGTGTTGCTACAATCTTCATTTCCTAGTTTCCCTACACACGTTCAATGTACGATTTATCTATTCACCAAATGAACTCGCTCACATTTACAATTTACACAGCTTTTTACCAAATTCACACCAAAATACTCAATTCAACCAAGCAAACCAACAGAATCCCCATTGAGCTGTCTGAAATGAAAAGGATACAAAATTTATGGACAAGTCTTGAGTGGAGTAAAGAGCCCATGATTGCTGCACATAATTCGATAGACAAAAAAATGTGAAGCTTTGTTAAATGTAATTTTTCGGTATTCTCTGTTGCTGCTGCTGCGAAAGTGGTTGTGGAAAGAAAGCTTGGAGTACATTTTTGCTGACTTTTAGGTTTACAGCAATGAATGAAGCAACAGAATAAAAGATGATATATATGCACACATCATATGATGGCACTCAGTTGCAAGTCATATCTCCAGTAGGAGTGGCAACTAGGCAGGCAAACTACCAAAAGAAGGAAGTAGATATCATGAGAGGATGCCTAAAATTTGGGAAAAGTTTGGAAAATGAGTAGGCCAAACTACAGTTATGAAACTTCTTTTGTTGAAGGTTCATACCTAGAATGTTAGAAACAGCCACATTTTTTTTATACTTGTCTATTTAATCTATAGGTAATGTGTACTGTATGTGATACATATGAACATGAACTTTTTCTGGTGGTTTATCAATTTTTATTTAGGACAGTCAAAGAAATTGTAAACCGCTTAGTAGAGAACTTTTCTACTCTATGAAGCGGATCATCAGCGGAGATCGAAACGAAAATGCTGTCAACAGCAGAAAGAAAATGGACGAGCAGAGGAGATGAAAAAGAAATTAGCATGATTGAAACTGACTCTATCGTAATTTTTTGCGACGTGTGTAGTGTGTAACAAGCTTGTTCTGCTTCATTACTTCCTTTATTATTTGAATTAGAAGTTACTTCAATTTCTGATGTGTATCTTGCCATGCCACTACACCCGTTCGTCATCGATAAATCTCATCTTTTTTTGAAGGCGTCTTTAAAAAAAGCTTATTCTACAGTAGATCCAGTTGCCAACATTTCCCTTTTCTTAAGAACTACTTACTCAACAACTCTTTTAAACTACCACCATTTTCAATGGATCTTGGTGTCACGACTCATGGCCTACCATCATCATCAGATGAATCCAAACCAAACTAGACCACTGAAAAGTCTATATTTACTTTGCTTGCTTAACATTGATCTTGTTATTTCAGAATATCTTTTCTCGTTCCGCAAAACCAAAAGCACAAAATAAGTAAAATCTTTGAGTATTTACCTTTGCTGCTGTGTTCTCGATCTTTGTATGAGTACCAAAAATACTCACAGAAGAGCTAGAAACGAAAGGGAAATACTGTGCGTGTCGTTTGCCTAAATAGAAAGAAGACCATGATCATCACAACTCAAGACGGTGATCACGGCGATGTTCGTGGTCTCCTCATTAAAATAAGCAAATAACAAGGAAGAAAAACAAGACAACGCAATATTTTATTTGAAAACTAAATAATATGTGTTTCATATAAATGTATAAATATAAAATTTATTTAGCATATAAGGCAGATAGTTTATGCGTCTTGAATCAAATCCCAAAGAAGGGATGGAAGTTAGGTCGCAGTGACATGCCGTTTGTACTGTACAGTGTACAGTATAAATAGAAGAAGTTCAGAAGGAGAACCACGACGGGAAGTATTCCTTGCTGGTTTGTCGGTTCCGATAGAATAATTCATAGTTTACTTGGCATTGTTTGTTTTGTCCGTGTTTTTCCACCTCTTCTGAGAAAGTTTTTCAAGTATATTTACACAGGGTTACATTTTTGAAAAAATATGGTTCTTTTAACAACTCTATTTTACTCTCTCGTTTTCGAAGTCTATACACTCCTTGGTTTTTTCTCGAAGTTCCCAAATTAAAGTGTGAGGTGGACAAAGCGAATAAATCATTTAGGTACGCTTTTCTTGTTGTATCGGTGTAGGCGGGAAAAATATATGGCTGTATTGTAAAACAGCGCATAAATCTTGTCATTGCATTCAGTTACGGTTCATATTCTACAGAACACAGCTCAATAAGCACACGTGAGATGTATAGTGTCGTACTGCATCGGAATCGAAGTAATATTATGTACGTGAACAAGATATTATTCATTATCGGCTTATGCACCCTGTGTTCTGTCGTTCAACATGACAAGCTCCCTTAATGTTACGTTTTTGATGCAGTAAGTTATT
>JAQIWN010001831.1:0-18475 GCA_034699025.1 Entomobrya cf. arborea Gr-Col-00668
GTTTTACAATACTTTACACTTCTTCTCAGTTGCTCAGAGTTCGCACTGATAATCTCCCCTGATGAGTTATCAAAGGTTATCTTACAATAGGTTAAGTATTCATAAATTTTAGAGAAATTTAGCAGTTTTATCAAGTTAAGGTTCGCAGTTTATTCAAGAGCCCAATAAAATTGACCTCTTTTACATGTGCACATATAGAAATGTCCCTTTAGTTGACCTGCAAGGAAATCTTTTTCTCTTCATGGCAGTCTTATTTTAACTGAATCATAATGAAGTCCAAATTGGTGTTTAATGTTTTGAGTGTTTGCGTTGTAACTTGTGTACTTGTCAGCTTCAATGCACCAGTGGGAGTTACTGCAGTTGACTATTCATTAAATCAGTAAGATAATAAGATAATGCATTTCTGAATCGTAGTTGTATGTGTATAGTACATGTTATGTAATCGTATATCGTATTGAAATTGGCATTGCTTTACAATGGGGCAACTTGAGACATGATTAGAAAGTAATGTAATTGTTTTGTCTAATTTTCGGCTGCTTTTCCCAGGCCTCAAATCTACGTCGAAAATGGACATATTTATTTCATACCTGCGGAGAACAAAAACTTGATATTGAAAGCTAATGGAAGGGGTAAAATATTGCTCAACAGTCTAGACCTCGACAACTTGACTGCTTCTGTACGTTCTTATGTTTTATAATACATCCAAGCATTCGAATGAATTAATTCTTCAAGAGGTAGTTATTATGATCATTACTGTACTACACAATAAATTGTTCATAAAACTTGCTATTTAGGTACAAAACAGTGTCAAGGACTTGACAGCCTTCAAAAACATCTTTGGAACTCCAAGTTCCTCTGGCCAAATTACAAACAGAATTACAAACATTGAACAGGTATGTATTACTTGTATAGCTGGCTGGATTAATTGGCTCTGACCTGACATATATTTAAGACATATAGCTGTATAATTTACCTGTTTTAAATTCCTGTAATCTTTTAGACAATGCAACGCTTGGGCCAAATAGAAACTTTGGACTCAAGATTGACAGTAGTTGAAAGACAGTTATCGACAAATAACAGATCTGATTCTGATTCCGGTGGAGTAAGTTACATCTTTGAAATATTTTGAGTACCAAGTGCAAGTGTAGCCTGTTAGTTATAAACACAAGTGACAAATGGTTATTTATAAATACTGTTGAATATCTTAAATGTGTACTTAGGGAGTCAGAGTAAATAGGAGAATAAGACGCCTACAGAACCGGGTAAGTTTTAAAAATAATTACTCTCTGTAAATCTACATCCGGTAAAATGAAAACGTATACCTGTTACTGTAGATCGAAGCGGTAGAAAATACTCTTCGCGGTGTTGGTACATCTGGACAAAATCCCTGTTCCAGTAACCCTTGTTCAAATGGTAACATATAATACACAGGGTTTTAATAATGATTAATTAAGGAAATTAATCTAGATTGTCAAATAGTTATACTCAAATTAGTGCGATGTCATTCTATAAAATATTAATTTTAGGTGGATCATGCATCCCAACCATTTATGGGGCATTCTGTTATTGCACGAAAGGCTGGGAGGTGATTGATCTTTTTTTTGAAACTTTTAGAATTCACTTGATTGAAGACACTATTTCTTAATATCATAAATGGGCTGAAACATTATGTAAATGTTTGTAAATTCTTCTTTTAGGGCGAGCGTTGCGACCAAGATGTCAATGAATGCTCTAATTTTGCAGGAACTGACTTGGGATGTCAAAATGGGGCTACTTGTGTCAATCGACCAGGCTCTTACCAGTAAGAAATTTTCTCTATCATGTCATACATATTTCCAATTCCATGTAGCTTCTTTTTTTATTGGCATCCCATGTTTAAAAAAGGTGTCAGTGTCCAAATGGCTACTTTGGAATACATTGTACGAAACGATCGGGTGATTGTTCGAGTGGTTCAAGCTGGGAGCTCTGTGGACATGGCGTGTGTATAAATCAGCATGCCGGATCGAGCCCCTATACTTGCATTTGTGATGAGGTAACATGCAAAAACGTTTACAAACTTTTGAAAGAAGTGCTAATGTAGTAATTTAAAATTCTTGCAATGACATGATTAATTGACTAATGGTAGGGTTGGAAGCAAGATGGTAGATCCCCAGCTTGTATGACTGACATAGACGAGTGCTCTCAATATCACACCACATGCTCAGTAAATCCACCTGTGTCGTGCATTAACACTCAGGGATCGTATGTCTGTGGACCATGTCCTCCAGGTAAAAATATTTCCAGCAAACCACTAGTCAATAGATTTTTAACATGAATATTAACAAACTCTTGCTGCAGGATATTCTGGAAATGGTCATCAATGTATGGACATTAACGAATGTCTGGTGAATAATGGCGGATGCAGTGTTAACCCCATGGTTCAGTGTACGAACACAGTGGTAAAGTTTTTAATTTATTTTTTTGTAGTAAAAGATCATTATTTCATTTCTGAAATATCTCTCATGTAAAACTATTTTATACACAGGGGTCCAGAAGTTGTGGCGCTTGCCCACCTGGATATATGGGTAACGGGGTAACTTGCCAATATGTCGGGATATGTCACATGAATAACGGTGGATGCCACCCATTGGCTCGTTGCGTGGAAAATCCTAGTAAATAATGAATTTAATTTTGTTTAGAATAGTTTGCATGGTTTAACTTCAATCCAAACGTAACTAAAAAAATAGAATTTTGTATGACTTGTAGTGATTGGACAAAGTTTTGTTCAATGCATTTGCCCTGCTGGATACACTGGAAATGGAATGGGTTTTCACGGATGCACACCATATCAAACCCCAAGTGGTGGTGGAACAGAAATAGGACCTAGTTTTCCTACTGGGGGCAATCCATGTGCCCCAAATCCATGCCAAAACGCTGGAATTTGTCATTCATTCGGAGGATCATCATTTACCTGTGTTTGCATGCAGGGTTTTGGTGGTAAATGCACAGTTTTTCTTAATAGTTGAGCTGCTAATAGAGTGAAAACAAAAAATGTATAAAAATCTATGAAATTTCCACATCAAGGGCCTACTTGTTTAACAAGAAACAACGCATGTCTAAGTCAACCATGTCAGAATGGAGGAACTTGTCAACCTACTGCAACTGGATTTACTTGCACATGTACTAGTGAATATACTGGAGACATTTGTGAACGCCAAGTAGAAAGTATGAACGATTTCAATTGATGATAAACTTGCCTTAAATTATATGCATTCTAAACTGTTATATTGAACTGGAAATTTTTAATTAGGCTGTGGAGGTTATCTGAACGCAGAGGAAGGATCCCTTCGCTTTCCTCAGTCTCAATCCACTTATGATCATAAAACTAGATGCGAGTGGTTGTTGCACACTACTGCTGGATTAGTTTTCAATTTAACTTTCACCAGTTTTCATTTAGAAGGTGGCACATCCTGTCCATATGACTATTTAGAGGTATGTCTCATTAAAATAATTAAACTTTATGACTTTCACTGTTCAATATTATGTGCTCACAATTTTTAGATACGCGATGGTACTGATTCCCAATCTCCTTTGATTGGAAGATATTGTGGGGAAGCGCTTCCTCGTGGAGGAACCATCATATCTACTCACAATGTACTTCATTTAACTTTTCGATCAGATCACGACATTGTTGGCTTAGGATTTGCATTTACATGGAATTCAACAGCTCCTGGTGAGAAATTGAATGAATTTTAAATTTAGCATTTATTACATATGATCTTTAAAAAAGTTATTATTTAATTTTTCGCAGTATGCGGGGGCGTGCTTGAAAATCGAACACATGGATCATTTAGTTCACCCGGCTATCCTGGAACATATCCCCACGACAGAGATTGTACCTGGCAAATTAAAGCTGCACTCGGAAAAAGATTACAGTTGGTGTTTGCAACATTTCAGCTAGAAACTCATCCGAATTGTTCATTCGACTATGTTGAAGTTCGAGATGGTCTTGAAGACAGTGCCCCAGTATTAGAAAAGCTATGCAATACCACTGTCCCTGCACCAGTGATTTCATCAGGACCATACTTAACTGTACGGTTTCATTCGGACGACTCCAGTTCAGATCAAGGTTTTCTGATTACTTACACAGAGGTTCCAGGTGTTCCCGGCTGTGGAGGATTACTAACTGCAGCTATTGGGATTTTTTCGTCTCCTCATCATCCACAGCCGTATGCCCATGATCTTGAATGTGATTGGCTTATTCGTCTTCCATCCAATGATGACAAAATCAGTGTGTCATTCATAACTTTTGAACTTGAAAGGGGCTTTCAAGGATGTATTTTTGATTATGTTGAAGTAATTATTGAAAAAAATACAATTGATTATAAGTTGATTTCTCAGAAAGGTGTGTTTAATCACTCAGTGATTAGAAATCACTCGTCAATCCTGTTATTTTAATTTTCAGATACATGATGGTCCTTCACTTGACAGTCCCTTGGTAGGAAGGTTTTGTGGAAGACAGTCGCCTCCCTCATTTAAATCTAGAAGTAATCAGTTGTTTATACGATTCAAATCAGATGAGTCAATTGCACTTGGAGGATTTTCAGCTAAATATGAAGCAGGTGGGTTTCATTATGATTGATTAATGATTGGCTTCGAAAGTATTATTTCAGAAAAGTTATGGCATGTTTTTTTGCTTCCGGTTAAATTTTTCTTCATTAAAATTTCTTCATTATTGTGTGAAAATAACAGTTTGTGGCGGACTGTCTACTTCCATGAGTGGGCTCTTACGTTCCCCTTATTACCCAAGCAATTATCCCAGGCTAAGAGATTGCGTGTACGTCATTAGCTTACCTGCTGGAAATGGCATAAATTTACAATTTCAGGACTTTGATATCGAACCAGGAACGGATACAAACTGCTATTTCGATTATTTGGAGGTGAGTTTCTAGTAAAAGTCTTGGTGAAATCCGTACAAATATCGTAACGTAACTACATCAGACTGAAACTTGGATTGGGGTAATGTGACACCTTTTTTTCTTCTCAAGATACGCGATGGTGACAGTGAAAATTCGACATTAATTGGTCACTACTGCGGGCCACCTCAATCTGCTCCTGAGCTAATTACATCATCATTTAACTATTTATGGCTGCGGTTCAAAACAGATGGGTCAATTCAAAACAGAGGATTCCTAGCAAATTACACGGCATTTGAAACAGGTACTTGATCGCGTTATACGTGTCATCTCATGGGATAATGGGGATGAGGATTGCTTTTATGTCTCTTATGCACACATTATTTTTGCTAAAATATTCACAGGTTGTGGAGGAATTCTGACTGGCTCTGATGGCACCCTCACTTCCCCAGGACATCCTGAGGTGTATCCTCATGGCGTGATTTGCATGTGGGTGATAAGAGGAAAACCTGGAGAAATAGTTCGTCTTACTTGGGACTCTTTTAATCTGGAAGCCAGTTCTAACTGTAGATGGGATGTCGTGGAAATTTATGATAACTCTACGTCTTTTCTGAATGGCAGTTTGATTGGAAGGTATGTCTAGAGCTCCTGTACAGGATGGCAGTTTAAAATGACTACTTTTAAAATCTAATGAATGCAAAATATTTTCAGATATTGTGGACAGGACCACCCACCACAGATTACTTCTACTGATACAACACTAACTGTAATGTTTAAATCAGATCATAGTGCAGCTTATGATGGATTTATGGCTAGCTACAAATTGTTGAACGCTACAACAGGTATCTTGAATGCAAACACATTTGAAAAATCTCTAGTATTTTTTTGTAATCCAGCATTATATGTGTATGCTCTTTTAATTTTATCTTATTAGTTTGTGGAGGAAACTACTTTACAGAATATGGAGTTATTAAATCTCCTCGTTATCCCCAATTGTATCCTAACAGTAAGTCGTGCACTTGGGTTATAACGGCACCCCGCGGACGTCAAATAGAGTTGAATTTTACTGATTTCGACATGGAAGCGGGAACAAGTTCCAGTTGCCGTTATGATTACTTAGAAATCAGGTTTGATTGCAGTGAAGATAAAATATTATGCCATACTTTTAAAAATCTAGTTAAATCAACATTTTTTGCATTTCTAATTAGAAATGGTCCGTTTGCGACATCACCTCTGATTGGAAAGTTTTGTGGGAACCGACCACCACCAAATAGAGTACCATCTTTCTCCAATTCTCTCTATCTCAAATTTAAATCAGATTCGTCTCACGCTAGAAAAGGATTTAACATAATATGGGATGCAACATCAACTGGTGCATAATTGAATTGACAAGAAGTCGAATTTTTAAGACAGATTATTTAATTGACTTGTTCGTAATTTGTACAAACTTTTACAGGTTGTGGAGGAATATTGAATAGTCCATCCGGGTCAATTACATCTCCAAACTACCCTTCACCTTATGGAGTTGGAATTGAATGTGTATGGAAAATAACCGTCAATCAAGGTAGTGCTATACAGATCAGTTTTGTGGACATTGATATACAACATTCCAGTTATTCCAGTACTAACAGTTGTTGGCGTGAACGCGTTGAGGTTATCGAAACTTAATTAATAATAATTAATAATAATGTCTTGGAGAATCCTTTGTAACGGTTTGAATTGTGTTGCTTCTCAGGTTTTGGATGGAGTGGAACGAGGGTCTCCTTCAATAGGCAAATTTTGCACAGAAGATCATGTCATTTCACTGCAGTCATCAGATAATGCTGTAACAATTAAGTATATCGTCGGTTTCTTGGGTTCTAATGGTCGTGGATTTCAGTTAAATTACAGAACAGGTATGCAGTAAATTTTCCATGTAGTACAAGATGCATTTTGTATAAGCGAAGCCTATGCGGTTTTTAATTGTGTATTTTTATGCTATGTTTAACGTTTGTAGTATGCAATCGCGTTTTGAAAGGATTTCAAGGAGTTATCGAAAGCCCAAATTATCCCAATCCGTACGCACATAATCGTAATTGTACTTGGGTTATCGAAGCTAGCAAAGGCAACAAAGTCAACATATCCTTCTCTCACTTTGACGTGGAAGCACCACACAGAGGAAATTGTAGCTATGATTTTGTGCAGGTAATTACTACATTTTCGTTAGACGTTAATACTCAAGTATTAAGACACAATTTAAAATCCTTTGAATCTGGGTTTTATAGATTAGTGAATGGAAACGTAATTTCAATGCTAATAAAACCATCCTTGGCACATACTGTGGCCTTGACCGCCCGAGATTGGTTTCGTCCAATGCTGATACAGTGGCCATATCTTTTGTATCCGATTATAGCCATGCCAGTAACGGTTTTCGGTTAGAATGGAAGCAATATGGTAAAAAAATCAAGAATGTCTCAATACCAAGGTTAATAGTATCCAGCAGCCAGTAACATTGTACATGTCTTGATACAGGATGTGGGGGTCGTATTATTGGAGATTTTGATATTGTCAGCAGTCCTGGTTATCCACGAAGATACGCTCATAGCTCAGAATGTGTTTGGAAAGTAACAACGGAATTGGGCACAAAGGTCCAACTAAAAGTAATGGATTTAGATATTGAAAATGGTCATGAGTGTGGATTCGATGGTTTAGTGGTAAGCATATTTCCGGCACTACTACTTAATATATTCTCTAAGGCTGCACTGTAAATGAAGTACCAACCATCACTTCAAAAATTATAGGTTCATGGAGGCCCTGACGAAAACTCCCCTCAATTGTCTCGGCTGTGTGAAACAGTCACTTCACCGACAATAGTTACATCTCACGGAAACAACATGTATATTAAATTCTACAGTGACGATTCAGTTTCATCAAAAGGATTTTATGGATTTGTACATCAAGTACCTGGAGGCTGTGGGGGTACATTTCGTGGAACGAATGGATACATATATACACCCAATTATCCAGCCAATTATGATCACAATGATGATTGTTCATGGTTGATTAGCGTTGACCGAAATCACGTTGTGGAATTGACTTTTGAAGATTTTGATGTAGAGCGACATATTAATTGCACTTTTGATCACGTAGCCGTAAGTTTCATACTACTATTCCAAAACAAAAACTATTAGACAGCACACTGCACTAATTCATCTCCCTCCCTCGTGGGAGTAAACTATTACACAGGTATATGATGGATATTCGGATACCGACCCTCTGATACTTATGCATTGCGGAAACCAATTACCTGACCCAGTAACGGTGAAGTCTTCCGGTTACCAAATGCTGGTACGATTGAAAACTGATGGGTCTGCGGCAGGAAAAGGCTTTAAGGCTCATTACACTCGGGTACGGTACAACATTCACTTGAACACTTACTTGATTCAGACACTTGAATAAAAAAATGCACAAAAGGTGAACCAAATTATGGCAAAGTATTATGTATTTTACAAGGGATGTGGTGCTCGATTAACTGGACGACAATCTGGAGTCATTACAACTCCAAACTTTCCTGCAGCTATGTCTGGACTTACGAATTGCAGCTGGGTTATCGTAGCGCCTTCGCCCGATGACAGGATATCATTGACTTTCACTTATATGGACTTGACGATGAATGATGAAACATGTGAGAATAACTACGTGGAGGTACTTGACGGGGAAGATTATGAGGCTACTTCAATATACAAAGCTTGTAGTGGCCCGATGCCCCCCACTTTGACAAGTCGGGGAAATGCTTTGATTTTACATATTATTGGGGATCATTATTACGGACATGGTTTCCGTGCAGTATATGACCTTTCTTCATCTGGTAAATTTTTAATGAACGAAATAGAAATTATTTTGTGAACTTTTGAAAGTCAATCGATGTTTAATTTTACTTTGTAGCATGTGGAGGAGTTTTAACTGCTGCAAATGGTTCAATAACAACTCCCAACTATCCCAATGGATATCCAGCAAATGTTGAGTGCATTTGGGTGATAAAAGCCTCTGCAGGGAACCAAGTTCAACTTTCATTCCGCCGCTTTGAGATAGAAACAAATGAATTTTGTAACACTGATTTCGTTGAAATTCATAAGGATAGCGCTTCTGGGCCTCTTCTTGGACATTACTGCGGAAATGAAATTCCAAGCAATATCACAGCCGCCGAGCAAATTTGGATTCTTTTTAGATCTGATGGAGAGGGTCAAGCGGCTGGCTTTTGGGCGGATTATAATTTAGGTTAGTAATTAAAATGAAGCACTACTTGATATTTAGTAAAGGATGGAATATGCAAACTACGGAATTCATGTTATATTTTTCAGTTCATGGTGTGGAACTGTCGGGCGCCTCTGGAGCAGTGGCTTCTCCCATGTTTCCGAATTCCTACAGTGGAACTGGTCTTTTCTCGTGGCGTATTGTGGTTAATGAATCATACGCAGTTCAAATTACCTTCATACATTACGAGCTTGACCCTTTCGATGACACAAACTGCGAATATTATGATCGAATCAAGGTAGGATAATATAGAAATGAAAAAATACATGATTTCTGAGGAAAATTTCAAGTTGAACTCAAATTTTCTTGTAGATTTATGATGGCTACGATGAGAATTCGCCAGTACTGTTGGCTACTTGCTCATCAGATAAACCAGATCCTATTATCTCAACTGGTAATACTGTATACATTGAATACAATCGCTTGGGCTGGTTCAGCTCGTTCTATCTTCGGTGGCAGCAGATACAAGCAACCTCAGGACTTGAAACTTTCCAGGCAAACGTTACAAGTAAGAAATTCTCTAAAAGAATTTAAAGAAAGAATTTCATTTTAAAATGAGATTTTAAAACTAGGAAAACAAAGTAAAAGGTAATTACGTTAATACGGTTTTGCAGGCTGCGGAGGTAATTTCTCTGTAATTCATGAAAATGCCACTAGTTTAACTAGCCCTGGCTTCCCCTTTTCATATTCACCAAATCTAAACTGTGAATGGACCTTTGATGCCCCTGTGAGTTCCAGAATTCGCTTGAAGGTGGAAACATTGGCTTTGGAAAGTTCATCTTCATGCTTGTATGATAAAGTGGAACTTTATGATGGTAAAATATAATTTACTCATTCAAATTAATTACCCAGTATAGTCTACTGACATTACTTTATACAGCATTAAGAGTTTAATTTATTGCTTATTTAAAATATGCTAGGTGTACGAGGACTTCCAAATTACGAACTTAATAAAACACTGTGCCAAGTTGACCAACAAAATAGTACTTATCTATCTTCAGGTCGATTTCTTAAGGTTATTTTTAAGAGCGATGGAACAGTTTGGAACAGAGGCTTCAATTTCACGCTAACAACTGGTTCGCTAAAATGCATATATGCGACATGACTTTAGTTATATATTTCTTAAAAATTATACTTATACATTGCTTTTATGAAATATTTGCAGAATGTGGTGGATACATACGCGACTCTCGTGGAACGATTTCTACTCCAAATTATCCGAACAATTACGTCGAGTCCAATTGTCTGTGGAAAATTATAGTGCGCCCCGGGAGAACAATTCGATTGACTTTTAATTCCAATTTCGAAATTTATAGCGCCGGTGGGCAGTGCGCTACTGACCAGTTGATTGTATGATTTACTAACAGCTTTGTTTAATGTCGCTGCTATTTTTCGTTTTAATAATGTTGTGAATATACGTTTCGTATTTTGTCAGTTACGTAATGGGGCAAATGAAGAATCTCCATTCCTTGGAAGTGGACGATACTGTGGCACAACTGCTCCAACAACTCTGGAAACAAATGGAAATCATCTTTTTGTTCATTTCACTTCATATACACATGGAGGAAAGGTAATCCTGTAATACAAGATGGTTACTTAACTTAAATGTTAAGATGATATGACAAGAACTAAATTTTCTCTGTACTTACGTTATGTAGGGATTTGCATTCACATTTGAAGAAGTGTCATTAGGATGTGGTGGAAATGTTCAACTTACGGATAACGCTCCAACTACAATTATTCAGTCTCCAAATTTTCCTCAAATTCCTCCTCCATTTACTGAATGCGAATGGATTTTCACTGCGCCACAAGGTGAAGCTGTCCAAGTTACATTCCAGGTTTCCTTTGAATTCACTTACTCTCCAGGGTACGTATATATAGTGCACTGTAAGGATCTTATATAAAGCCTGCTTTTTAACATGGTTCCATTGATGTAACATTAGATGTCAGAAGGCTGGCGTGGAGATAAAAGACGGCGGAACAGCAATATCATCTCCACTGGGTCTATTTTGTACAGATATGCCTCCAACACTTAAGTCAACTGGAAACGTACTGTATGTAAGATATTACACTAATGTAGCAGAACCAAGGAACGGTTTTAAAGCGGAAGTTAAAATAGGTAAGGTACTATATATGCGGCATGAATATGAAAACTAGTTGAACATAGTTTGTCGGCATAAAGTGAAAACAAATTTTGGCCTGGTTCTGTAGCTACGTGTGGAGGCATTCATACTGGAAGAATGGGAACAATAAGTTCACCTGGTTTTCCAGCCACCTATGAGGTTAATATGGATTGCGTGTGGACAATTAGAGCCCCAAGGGGAAGTTACTTAATTCTGGAGTTCCAGAATTTTAATATGGGATCTGGAGATGCAAACTGCACCAAGGATAAAATCAACATTACGGAACAAAGCTCACCTGGTGTGACAAATGATAGCAATTCTTTTAATATGCTTTATGCTTGCCTTTAAACATTATTTGACAGTCATTTTTATTTAATATTCTGGTCCGATTAGATGTGATTAGTCCAAGAAACTGGACTTTTTGTGGACAGTCGGGTGACATAATACCCAATAGAATACAAACTGGTCAAAATGAAGTACAAATTCATTTCACAAGTGATGGCATCAGAGAAAGGCAGCCAACCGGAATAGGATTTAAGCTGCGTTACAGAGCCCGTGCGCAATGTATGTTAAAATGCTTCACGGGGACATTTTAATTCATTGTTGACCTGTAAATTGATGAGGTATAGATGTATATGATCAATACATGTATTTTTGCGTCTGATTTAAGTTTGCGGAGGAAACATGAGGACTCCAACGGGCATTATACAGTCCCCAGGTTTCCCACAACCGTATCCCCATTACTCGTACTGCGTATGGAGAATTTATGCTCCCGCTGGAAGAAGAATTAGAATTGAATTCACTGATTTTGATTTGGAGGAGCGAGTGTCTTTGCACTCTCTGGATAACAGAAGAGGTTGTTTTGCTGACCAACTATGGGTACAAACGTTTTACAGCTAGCTTTTAATTAAAATTAGCCTCAATCAGTAATTTACTCAAGTATTTACCACTTTATTTAATCCTAACTGCAGGTTTATCAAGGAGTTCTTCGTTCCGTACGCGCACCACTTTACAACCAAAGCTTATGTGGTTCAGCGCTGCCTCCCCCAGTCGAAACAACATCTAGTGAAGCTACCATTTATTTTAGAACTGATGGCTCAATAGCGCATCGCGGTTTCAAATTTCGTTACACAACGGATTTGCCTGCATTATGTGGTGGAAGTTTGGATTCCTCAGGAGGTAACGTAACATCCCCAAATGCCACAACAAACACTCCAAATACAACATCGAACATATTATGTGAATGGCAAACGAGTCCAAGTCACTCTTATGGAAATGGAACTACTATTGTAACGGTGGATTCTTTACGAGTACCAAGTTGGGGTGTACGAGATCCTTTATGCTCTCATGGATTTCTGAAAGTTTCTCCAGGTGAGAATATAATACACTCATGCAGTAAATAAATAACAAGGCTAATTAGGCGAAAACCACTATCTGACAATTCAATGTGACTTCTGTTTTTAGCTAATTCAATTATCCGTTATAAGTGGCGTAAGCTTTGTGGAACTTTGACAAATGAGAAATTATATCTTCCTGGCAATTCATTTGTAGTGGAATATGTGGTAAATATTCTATTCAGAACAACTTCACTTTATAAATGAATGTTCAGTTCAGGTGTGTATGTAACATGACTAATTACAACTTACAGTCAGAAGACTCAAACGCGTCGTTTAGTTTGTCTTACAAGAACGTAGCGTGTGGCGCAACACTGAGAGGACCACAAGAAAACATATCAAGCTTGAATTACCCGTCAACATATCCCATTAACACTGAGTGCATTTGGATGGTCGAATTTCCTAGAGGATCTCAAATTAAAATTAAAATTTTGGACTTGGACATGGACGACCATCAAGGAACTGATGGATGTGATAGGGACTACCTCATCATTAGAAATGGAAGATATCCATCGTCCCCAGTTTTGGGAAAATATTGTGGTACATATTTTCCCAGTGAGATGACTTCCATGTCAAATGACCTTTGGGTAGAGTTCCATTCTGATGGGAGTGCAGACGGAAGCAGACGAGGATTTAAACTCCAATTGGAACAGTCCACTCATGGTTGTGGAGGTGTTGTACATAGAAAATATGGCCAACTTGCGTCACCACAGCAGGAGACTGACAATCATCGTTATCCACACAATACTGAATGCGAGTGGATAATTGAATCCATTCCTGGATACACAGTTAACGTTGTATTTTTTGATCGGTTTGAAATTGAAAATTCAACAAACTGTACTAATGACTATGTAGAGGTGTTGCAAAAGGCTGGTCTTAATTGGGTATCAATTGGAAAATTCTGTGGTCGCCAGTTGCCTTTATCAGTTAATTCAACAAGTACCACTGTAAAAGTAATCTTCAAGACAAATGAAAACATAAATGGAGATGGTTTCCGCCTCTATTGGTATTCTCCATGTGGAGGAGTGTTCCAAGATTCTTCAGGGATCATACGCTCTGCACATTTTGACGTGTTTAATCACACTCAGCATGTAAATCCAGGTAGATTCTGGAGCTATATGGGCTGGGAGTCTATTTTCAGCGTTCACAAATGCGACTATGTTATTAATGGCAATCCGGACGATTATATTATGTTACAATTTCTGGACCCATTTGAAATTCAAAGTAAATCTTTTAAGTTGAATTATTTGCATGGTTTTTTATTTTTATTTAATGCGTGATTTTTGTCTGCATCCACAGTTCCTGTAAATTATGCCCTAAGTGAAAGCAGCGTAAATGTGCAATGTCCTCGAGTAAATGTCACAGTATGGCAAGGTAATTCCACCTATATTAGTGGGAGGACGGGCATTTCTTGTGGCAGAGAACTTCCTAGTCCTTTTATTGGCAGAGGGTCCGTAGTCATTTCATATAATTATCAGCCCATATATGAAAACTATGGGTTTAGAGTTCAGTATGGAAAATTTGGTGAGAGTTTTGTCACTTTTATAAACAATCAGACTTGAGCATTCTGCAACTTAATCCTTTGTTTTAATTCTAAACTGAAGACTGCGGTGGAGAAATTACTACGCCAAGGACCATCAGCTCGCCCGGGCATCCATTTACATCTGCTTCCAATATGAATTGTACATGGGTTGTTAGAGCACCTTCAAATAGAGTTGTCCGTTTCAAGTAAAAGACAGATTATGCTTTCATAGAATTTATAATTGATGCATATGAAATTAATTTGTGTACAGTAAGGACATGTAATATACAGTACAAAATTAAAATGTAAATGAATTGCTTGATTCGTAGGTTTAGATATCTTGAAACTGAATTCCACACCGCGTGTGACTGGGACTATGTTCGACTTTTTGATGGACCTGCAGTGGACACCACAAAGTTGATAGGAGCTTATTGTGGGAATCTCACTACTGAGTTGCCTAAAATAAGCTCTGTATCTTCCACCATGACAGTCATGTTTGTCACTGACCATCTAATTGAGCATAAGGGATTTGAGGCAGCAATAGATTTTACTGTTGGTAAGCCGATTCATTCATGCGAAACCAGTTAAATTTAGTGATTGCCTGATTTGTGAATCAAAAACTTTTGCATACACCAATAATACAGGAGAAAATCAAGGTTGCGGTGGTACTAAAAACCTTACTGCAGGACCTGTAACGTTGTCCAGCGTTGATATGGATAGAAATGGAAAATACGACGATAATTTGGACTGCCAATGGCTTCTTATTGCCCCAGAGTTCAGATCAGTAGAAGTTACATTCAACACGTTTAATCTTGAAGGTTCACAAGGACTGAACAAATATGCTGGTGGACAATGTCCTTTTGACTATATTGAGGTAACTTATTCATAATAAGCATTTTAAGCATTATCATTATGCTAAGAACGGAATGGTTTCCATTTAAGGTTCGCGATGGACCAGGCCCTCATGGACAATTGCTCGCAAAACTGTGTGGAACCACCATTCCTTCCCCAATTATTTCCTCTTTGCACTTTTTATGGATTCGATTTGTGACTGATGGATCAATTAATTTCCCTGGGTTTACTTTATCTGCAAGGAGTAGAGAATGTAAGTATGGAATTGACAACATGTGCATATTATTTTAATATGAACTACTCCAGTTGAGTCATCCTTTTTTGTTTCTTGTAGCCCCCTGTGGACAGCTTGTGTTCAATGCAACTAACTCGGTTCAATATTTGACGTCGCCTGGTTATCCAGCAAATTATGAAAATAATGTACGATGTCGCTGGAGAATTAACGGCGCCAGGAGTAATGATGAAGTTGACATAACATTCGTTGATGTAGATATAGAAGCTGCCCCGGATTGTTCTAAAGATAGGCTAGAAATAAGTGATGTATCTTCAAGTGTAAGCGAAAAAACTTACAACATTATATTATACAGACAGCAGAGACAGTAATGTCTAAGATGTATAGTTATACTTTATGCAATGATTATTTAAATTTTAATACATTTTTTAAGTATAAAACGCCGGAAGGGCTGACTGGGCCTACCTTATTTGTTGGGAATGGGCCTGTGGACTGGAGATTCCGCAACCTGAACTTAAACATGGTAAATGCGTAAAAGGTCACATTGCGGTTCAGACATGTTTCCAGAATTACACTCTAATTTTGAATTTTTCTCTCAGTCTGCCATTCTTCAGAATTATAAGTACTGTGGAAGTCAAACACCTGCAGATTTCTTCACTATTGGAAGATCTGCAGAGCTTGTCTTTCACTCGGATGGAAGTTCAACCAGAAAGGGCTTCAAAATATCTTACAAAGCTGCTGGTAATAGGATTACGCTATTTTCATGATATAATGACACCATAAATGGGATACAAGTATAAAATGATTTCGATTTGAACCTTAACAGGATGCAATAGAACGTTTGAGAATACACAAGGAAGAATATTTAGCCCTGAATGGCCTACACACACGCCTATATTCTCCAATTGTTTATCATCGATCCGTGCTCCCAACGGAAGTTATATTGCTCTCTACTTTAATTCATTTAATTTAGCTGCTCCCTCTACGCAAAGTGCATGCACGGAAGCCGCTCTTGAAGTATGAAGTAATTGGCAATTAAAGAATAAGAAACGTGTAACAAAAATACTAATAATGTGTAATCTCTGCTAACTTAAGATTCGTGATGGGACTCCAACGGGAACCGTGCTTGCCCAATATTGTGGATCATCTATTCCCAATCCCGTGTTCTCAACTTCCAGCATACTATATATCAGATTCTTTTCTAGAATACATCCAGCTAATGGTTTTGATATCACGTACACTACGACGGATCGTGGTAAATTAAAATTAATCGGTACTTCTAGTAAACCTTAAATATTTACGTTCAATAATGAGCAAAACAATGTTTTTTTTTCTAGGGAGAGGATGTGGTGGCGATATTTTCCATACAGGAGGAAGCTTCTCCAGTCCAATGTACCCGGGTAATTACTCCGTGAACATGGATTGTGTATGGAGAATCAGAGTTCCCGGAGGTCTTCGAATTCAAATAGAGTTTTCAAGTAAAGTTGACTATTTATATGGGTCTGACATGCGGTCTGTTTGATACATAGCTATTAACATTTCATTTCAAAACAAAGTAATTTACCGATTGTTTGTTTATAGATTTCATGTTCAGTGGAAACTGTCAAACAGACTTTGTGGAAATCTCTTCTTTGGAATCGCATGACATCACAAGGGCTCCTGTACTTTATTCAAGATATTGCCCCGGGGTATACTGTTATTTAATTCTTAATTTTTAATTATATGATGGTATTATTCAGTTAACTGAAATGCAATTTATTCCCAAATTTATTACGTTAGGATGTTCCATCCGTTTATACGGGAAACACTGACATGGCCGTTGTTCGTTACAAGACTAGCGTAAACAACACTGGATCAGGGTGGAGAGCTACTTTTAAAGGAGTGTTCCCAACAAATGTCCCTGTTGGTGCTTAGTAAAATAGTATCAAAACTTGAGTTGTACGGTATATCATTAAGATGATGAATTCTTCAGTTTAACTAATGTATACAACGCATCTATACTTTTTGCTTTCTATATTATATTTTGCATTTATTTTCAAAAAGTCTTAATCTTAGGTAGTTGTTTTTTGCTTTAACTAACGATATCTAAACTAAATAATAATACAACAAGCAGACTTACTTAATTTTAAAAATAAAAACTTGTTGCGTATTATTCACTGTTACCACTACATTGATTGATTAAAGTAATCATCAATGGTCACTGATTTCGCACCGCCAAAGTAATCAAGTACAAGAATGTTTTCTATCTTCAACTTTGCATAGAACCAGCCATGATCTATAAATTATAATGAAGGTATACCATTTCAAAAATTACGTATTATATAATCATAATCGATTGATTTAAAACAGTAAACTGCATTAAAAATACATATACCTTTCGGCCAATCTTGCATTTCTGGATGCCTGCTAAACAGGGCATTTTGTGCATATTTGATTTCACTCGGTTTCTTCACCTATTTAAAAATTGATCATTCATTCTCAGAATTCATTACTTTTTTTTACGTTTGTATGATTTTATCACGTTACGTACCCTAACAATTCTTCCAGTGAGAATCACGTGTGCACATCGTGGATCCTCAGGATCATAGCTTTGTTGCCTGCAGTAGCTGCTTTGTGCTAGGGACATGGTGAGTGATGCTCTTGAGTCATTCTTCACGTAACAACAATTAATTAAAAAACTATTATTCATGTTTAGCAATAAATTACATATTAAAACTGATAATGAGTTGTTTTGCACAAAATCCATACCTTAAGATCAACAACTGACATCTCTAATGGCGTGAGGTACATGTATGGTATTCCACTTGAGTTATTTCCAGGACCATCACTAACAGAAAATACATTAGCGAAAGGGTACCCTTTTATAGGTGACCTAGTTGAAATTGTCGCCACTGATGTCCAATCTAATTTATAACAATGTCAATAAAGGATATAGGGAGGTATACATACTTATAGTTAGAAGCGAATAAGAAATGGTTCAAAGTACTCACTGGAGTTACGAACGATAAAACGGGCCATTTTTGCAACTTGCTCATGAGGAGGAGGATTGATGCTTATGTCATTTTCACCAGAATCACTTTCACTCCGATCTCTGACAGTTTTCTCTTGTAATATCCGTCTTTGATTGTTCACACGACGAACATTTTCACCTTCAGGCATGGATT
>JAQIWN010001832.1:0-18473 GCA_034699025.1 Entomobrya cf. arborea Gr-Col-00668
GGCTATTTTTTCCTCTGGTCACTTTTTTGAGCCTCAACGTTGACTTGAGAACTCTATTACTATTATTTACTCTATGAGGGCGAATGAGTTTAGTGGAACTTTCGGTACTGGTATTAACCACCCGGAAAAAAGTCAGTGAAATGAAAGACTGATGGATGACTTCATACACAGTGAATAGAAAAATAGTAAGGAAAAACCTGGCACCTTATGTTGTTCTGTGTGGTTGAGCAAGAAAAAAGATAGATACGTTCCCATTATTGAACTTTTGGTGCAAATGTTGTGGAAAAATTGAAGGTAAAAGTAGGTTTTGCACTCATCATCTCGTTCACAACAGTAGCGTAGTTTGTGGGAAAGTTGTCTGTTTCTTTGACATTAGAGATAACAATAGTGTTCAAGAACGGAACTAAAAAAATAAATGTATTCCTTGACAATAAACTCATTGTCATCATTATGGTGGCAACATGGAAAAATAATAATTTCTTCGTTTTCTGTCATTTGTAAATATTCTTTCAGTGCGTCCTATCTTTGTCTAAAGTTTGGATAATTAGTTCGGGCTCTTATGCCATTCACCACTACTGCATTAATGATCACATAAAATAACAAGTGAGTAGATTAAAAGCATTCCCTAAAGTGTTATTGTTATGCTAATGTTTCTACCAGTCTCTTAAAATGAAACAATAAGAGGAGGTAAGACAAAATAAATCGTTTACAATTTGGGTTAACTTAACTTAAACATTACACTTTGTTCGTTCTGGGAAACTCCATTATAAGTTTACTAGTACTTATGAATATATATGCTCAAGGTTCCTACATTCTCCATTCATGCAACAGCGGAAATAAATTTTAAACATGAATACACAACTTGATCATATGAATGCATCCCAAGAATTATTGAAAATATAAAGTGAAATCAGAAATGGTTACTCAATGAATATACTGACTTCCTGCATAGAACTAAAACTAGAGTAATTATTACAATCGAATAGAGCAAACGTAAATATTTTGTCAGAATTATGATGCCGTGAGAAAGCAAAAAATTATTTTGAGTAACGACTATTCGAATGTGGCTTGGTTTTCCATCTAACAGAATGAATCACAACAGGTAACTTTCTACCCATAGCTTTTTCTGTGAATTTCCTTTTAGTATGTCAATTTCATACCAGAAGATGGCGATTACAGATGTTTTGTAAGATGATGGCATTTGAACAACGAAGCATTCAATTGCTTTCACTTTCGCAAAAAAACAAATCCAACAACTTCATTCTTCTACATTCTTTTTTCATACTTTTCTAAGCAAGCGCAAGTTCACATAGACTTTTATTGTAATAACTGAACTGAAGGACAACTTCCAATCCAAGGTCAGTTTTTGAAGGCATGTAATAAAAAATAAAGTAGTAAATAAGTAAAACATGAAACGTCTTTACAGCGAAAGTGAAATTTTAAAGGAAACATTTGTTGCTCAATTTCCTTTCACTATCTCATATTTAAAAGCAAATACTGGTTTGTAAAAACTCCGTGGGAATTACAGGAGCAGTGATATCAACTCACTGTACAGGAGTGTTCCAATTTTGTTCCAATGGAAATTTTCTTACTCTACACTCATTGGACGTTGCATTTTAAAATTTTAAAAATAATTAGAAATATGAAAATAATCTGTTGGCAAACGTAGTAAATGGGTTTAATACGTATATAAACTTAAAACTTTCGAAATAAAATATTTTAATGAAGCTTCATAGAATATAATGGAAACATTAATTTAGAAATTGCATCGAAACTTTAGACAAATAAAACAGGTAAACCTGTGGTTAGATAAGTGCCAGATGGGAACATAGTATAAAAGTTTTGAGCCGGCTTCGCCGGCAGGGAACAATAGTTCTATTTAAATCAATCATTAATCATTTGAAAAATAGTCAATATTTCAAAAACTGTTGATTTTAAGACACGAGTTCCTTGACAAAGTTTGATCCCAAGACTCTAATCTATCGATTAGTGCAATAAAAAAATTTGCCATTTAAAAAGCATGTGACGGTTAATTGGTCGTTATTCAAAAAATGTTCATTTTCAGACATGGGTTTCTTGACAAAGTTTGATCCCAATGCTCCAATATATTGATTGGTGCAATAACAAAATTGCCATTTAAAAAGCATGGGACGGTTAATTGGCCGTTACTCTGGTACGGTTATACCGGGCCCAAAATCAATAGGCTTCTTCCCATGGACCATGTGAACTTGTATACCAAGTTTCATTTCAATCGGTTGATCCGTTTTGGAGATATCGTGAATACAGACCGACAGACAGACGGACAGACTTTTCTCCCCCCATCACACAGTGATTTTATAAAGTACCATTCTGGCACTTGATAATATTCCTCATTTACAATTGTTGTCATCTAAAAGTAATTAATATTGTTTTGAAAGTTTTTTAATTATCGCAAGTCAAATCTCAATAGTTTGGCTTTAGTTTAAAGTCTGAGCTTTAATCAAGTCATGTATTGCACTTGTGTGAAAATTTGAAACTTGTACTAAATCGGTACTCGTTAGTGTAAATACATAAGATTTGTTTTCAATTTTACTTATCCATGAATTGCCACGTTATTTATACTATGTATTAATATAGAGCATTCATGCTTTTAAAAGTTGAATTTATACGTAAATAAAATGTATAAAGATCTTTTTTGCAGTTCAATATCTTTACATTTTCACTGTAAGCAACAAAACAGTGCGAACCAACAACGAATAGAAAAAGAAAATGGGACTATCGACGAACAACAAAATGTTCACGATGTCGTAAGTAACTATTTATTTTTCTGGTTTCCAAAAATGAATGCTCCACAAAATTTATTCTGGTAGCCAGTAGTTGAAAAATGTTTTATGCTTGTTAAGCTGTTGTATAGAAACAGTTTAAAACAGCGAGTTTTCTAAGAATATTTTTTTAGATTTCGTTTGATTTCCAAAACAAACTTCATTCTTGGTCCTCCATTTTTCCTTGCTATTTAAATTAAATATTTACTATTATGTTATGTTCATACTTATCCATACAAAAATTTTATATGCAAGATAAGAAACTGACAGGTATTTAAAACTATTTAATTAAAAAATAGTTCAACTTTTTCCCACGATATATAATCATCTTTGAATGTGGTGCATTTTCAAAGATATTCAGTCAGAATCAATAATGATAGACCGTATGATTTGTGTATGGGACAGTTTATTTGCTTTGTTTTACAAAAACTTGTCGGCTGAAAGTAAACCCTGATTTTCGAAGAAAGTTCTTTGTGCTACCATCACTGGCATTCGTGAATGAAAAACTTTCAAGTTCCACAAAACAACATTTTCATTTCGTATTCACTATTGTTAAACTATTGTTTTTAAAACTTAAAAGTTTCTTAAAGTATTAAGAATCATCCACTCTAATACCACTAAATGTTTATGCAAAGTACGTTAATACAAAATGATTCTTGATAGATCTGACTTAGGTATAATTTGTGTAATGATGTGATATAAAATAATACAAAAGTAAAATAATAAAATAACTGGGTATTTCATTTTTAAAACTGAATCGACTTCATCATAAAGTGTTCTTGAACCTTCTAGATCAAAAAACTTCATTTTAAACATTTTATGCAGCATCATTAAACCGTATTTCAAAAGATAAAGTTAGGTCATGTTTTAAAAAATATCGAATTTTAATGAAACGTTGCAAAAAAAGATGTTTGTTAGATATTTCTTCCTTTTGAACCCAGTGTACAGTGATAAAAAATTCTTGAGTTCTTAAACTTTTATTAATTTCAACACTTTTTTTAAAAACTTTTTGACTCAAGAATTTCGTCAAAGCAATCAAATACTTTCATCTATCATTCGCACTTATAAAATGTAGTTAGTTATTCTTAATTCTCAGAAACTTCTGAGTACTTCTTTGTTTTCTTGAAGTAACTTCTAGATTTTTCGCCATCTTTTAGTAGAGGTCCATGGCACATATAATTCAATAGTGTAATCAAAAATTGGTTATGCATAATAATTTTACTTTTCATTTTAATAACTTGAAAAACACACATATTATGCAGATATCAACTGAATTTTAAAAACAAAGTATCAAATTTGATAGCGAGCAAAAGAAATGCAAAAAATTAACTACATTTCGTAACAACCAATATGCTTAGTAATATGCTACTTTGTAAAATAATGAAAGTCGTCACGTTTTTTTAGACTTGACTGATCAAATAAGCTACGCCATTGGGAATCATTGTAAAACTCTAATTTAAAAAGATAATTAAATTGTAAAAAAAAAGTACAGTCTTAGTGTTATTAATGTGATGTAGATCGCTAAAGGTATGAAACTAATATTTTTTTGGAATAATTTGGTATTGAATAACATGTTCATATTATTCACTCATCCCATCATTAATATTGTATACAAAAGCTTGCCATAAAGGAAAAAGCAAATGATCCAATCCAATCAACTTGAGTAAAACTAGCTTAATTAAAATGTGCTTGTAGCACAGAAGCTCATCGCTAGACAACTAATTACTGAAACGTGATAAACGGTAAACCAGGCTACTGACTCAAATATCGAATTTTCTGTATCGTTTTCCAACATGCTCTATTAATAGGACTTGTTTGTAATATAGATTGATAATTTTATCCGTATATATTGATTCTAATAATAAATGCATTGTAAACCATTTCATTAAGGGAAATATATACATAATCCTCTATCAACAACGATCATTTCAAAATCTCATCTTTCACTTGAAGTGGGAACATCATGAAATCCTGATTTATCATGAATATTATTAAATTGTACACAAATCTAGACATATCCTATTACTCTACCATGTAGTAACTTCATACTACAGTTTGCTTTCACCATGGCTTTCACCCAAATGAGAAAGCAAAAGGAAATGTCTGTTTTTCAGCGAGTTGAGCATTTTCTCTTTTCTCCATTCCTTCACAAAATGAGATGTTCTATAAATCCAAGAGCATCTTTCAATAAGTCATCTAGTCTGCACTGGAATGCTTAAGAGACAAGAAGGACTAAACTCTACATACTCACTCCATACATACCAGTACAAGACCAGCAAACAAAGTTTTTGGACTTTCAGAACCTCATCACATCACCTTGAAAGTTAACTTCTGGTGCGTTCTTTTCTTCGTATTTCTATTTTTGACCAAGTAAACAACACAAAGGAATAAAATCCCTTGTGCTAATGGTACCCAAGTCGTCACCCACATCTGCATTCTGTGAAAACAGCGTAGCGCATAGTGGTGTTTAAAAACTAGTTGCTTTCATGTTGCTCTCGAGGGTGTCTTGTTGTTTACCAAGTGTGAAGGAAAAAAGAGAGAAAGAATCACTTTACGAGGAACTTCTAGGGGTTCTTTTCGTTTTAAACTTAATAAATTGAATTGGAGATGCTAAAGAAAGTTAACAAATGTTGCTGGTGCTGTTTACTATTTACTTTCTTTTGTTGATAGTGCTCCAACAACACGCTGCATTTTTAATCGTTTCACTAAAAAATTGTCGACTTTCTTTGTTATCGAGAAAAAAAAATTATGTACAGGGTCCCTCTTGGGAAATTAACTAATCAGTTAAAATTTGAAATGTGTGGTAACGTAAATCAACGATTCAAACTACTTTCTTTCACTTTAAATTTTATTCGTTAGTTTCTAAGCATTTCAAAGTGAAAATCATTATGACAGGCCATTCATCAGTAACTATCCCCTTTCCCCCAACAATTCCAACAATCGCCGTACCTGATTCGAAGTACTGTTCAAACTTCAAAATGGTTGGAAACGCATACCGAAAAGTTCACGGATACTCCAGCGTGACAGTTTGCACCTTTGGCGTACTTGCAAATACTCTTAACCTAATCGTTCTCACTAGAAAGGAGATGATCAACTCGACAAACGCAATTCTCACGGGTTTAGCCTTGGCTGACTTATTTAACATGGTGGAATACGTGCCATTTGCAATTTACATGAACTTTTTACCTGATGTGGATGGGACAGAAAGGAAAACATATCCGTGGGCGGTGTATGTCCTCGTACATAGTAACTTTTCACAGGTAATGTGTGTTGGTTGAGTAACAAAAAAGTTATTCACTATTCAATTTATTTATTAACTACCGAATTGCGAAGCAAGGTAGTTAATGTTTTTAACATCCTGTCTGTCTGTGTGTGTGTCTGTCCGCACGATTTCTCAAAAACCACACAACCGAATGATGCCAAACTTGGTTTATATAGACACCTAAGGTCAAGACCTCCTATGTGATTGATTTTAAGACTCGCAGGTCAAACGTGACCCGACATATGGGGGCAAAGGTCCCCATACATTTTATATGGTAATTTTTTGATTTCATAAATCGATGGGGGTTCAAAGTAGATCAACTTTTGTCGAGGAACCAAGGGTCAAATTCGAACCCATTGGGTTGAGGCGGTTAGAGAAGGTTACATACATTTTTTAAGTTTTTTTTTGCTTTAATGTCATAAGCGTCGTGTAAAGTTCACAAGTGCCATATAAACACTACAAGCGTCGTATACATCTATCTACTCATTCGCTTCAATTCGGTAGTTAATTTTCAGAGTTTTTATACTCTTCTAGTTTTTCTTGGAAAAGTAACGTGTGCTGTAAACGTATTTCTATTTTGAATTCGACAGGTGTGTCATACAATCTCTATTTGGCTTACTCTTACCCTGGCCGTTTGGCGATACATAATGATATCAATGCCACTCAGATGCAAAACATTGTGTTCCATGGAAAGGGCAAAGTGGATGATAGCTTCAGCATATCTTATTTCTCCACTTTTGTGTATACCCATCTATTTCACATTTTCCATTAGCGCGATTACATCTCCAACATCAGTAACAACTACTCCATCATCTTATCCTTCTTTACTGGATACAAATTCAACAAAAAATGTCACCAGCTTCTTTGAAGGCAATGAAAATGGGATGGAAACTGTTGGAAATGAGTCTCAAATATTGGATGTCATATTTCCCGAGAGTAATTCCTCCTCTGTATTTTCAACTCAGGAATTTGACCTTCAACGAAAACCTGTCAAATATGTTGTGAATTTGTCTTCACTAGCCAAAAACTATCCTTTGCTGATGACCGCCAACTTCTGGTTTTACAGGTGGGTGGTTTCATTTTCAAGGAATTTTGTTTTCATAAGCTTTTAGGGGGATTAAACATAGAGATATTAAAACTAAAAGAATGCCTTCTAGAAATACAAGAGAATGAAAAGTGCACTGAGTCGTGAATTGAATGAGTTTCATTTGTATTGATTTTAGTGTGGTCCTAAAGCTACTACCTTGTGTAATGCTCACCATAGTCAGTTTCCGGTTGATAAACTCGCTATTGGAGGCAAAGAAACGGAAAGAGAAGCTTCTTGGAGTTGGGGTCCAGATAGTTGCCGAAGGTCTTCCCGTGGTGGTCGGTAGAACAAATAGAACAATATCTGGTAATTCTGCAAGACTATCCCAATCTACTCCACCTACACCACTACCACCACCACCAACATCTACAAACACGATAGAAGACCCCAGTGGCGGAAATGGGAGTCGATCGGGAAGCTTTACGCGTCCAACTGGAGAAATGTGTGTGACTACACGAACAACAAGAATGCTTCTTGCAGTCCTTCTCTTATTCCTCATCACAGAATTTCCACAGGGTATTCTCGCACTTTTATCGGATTTAATGGGAGATAAGTTTTTTAAAGAGTGTTACTACCCACTTTCCGACCTGATGGACTTTGTGGCTTTGCTAAATTCAGCTATCAACTTTATTTTGTATTGTACAATGAGTACTAGGTTTAGGGATGTATTTTACCAAGTTTTTCATTTAGCACCAATGCTCAATTTTTGTGCAAAATTTCGGAGGCGACGTGTCAGACAAAATAGTATTGCTAGTGAAGGTCCCACTACAACGGGTAATGGGGGCGAACAAATTATTCTGCAAAGTATTAGCGGTCAGTTAGCGGCGCGTGATAATAGTTGTCGTAGTAGTTTCCAAAGTCATCCTGATCGTGATGATGATGATGATCATCATCAACAGCAGCATATGGTGTAGTTGTAGTTTTATAGAAAGTGAATTAAATGCCCTATATATTTATATAAGAAATCAAGCATGGAAAAGCGGTATAACTAAACCAGGGTAAGAGTTTTTTTTAAATGAGTCAGCAAAGAGCAAACTTTTTTAAGGGTGAACTTTGTAAAATTATAGTCTTGTTTGTAAGAAGTGTTGTATAATAAGAAAAAAAAGCATGGGAAATAAAGTTTATCTCATTTTCTTTTGTAATTTGAAATGTCTTAGCAATTCTCTTTTTTGCGCTGTTGCATAAAGCTATACGTAATTGGTTCAATTTACACTAGTGCTGCTACCTCCAGCAAAGCACTTAAGGGTTAACAAAACAACACGTTTTCTCTTTCTGGAATAATAAAAAGGAAAAATATCAAGAAAAGGACTGCGTGCATGACGTACTTTTTCTTTGATTTCACTACTGCATCTGATTGCCAGCTACAAATTTGCTTTCACTTTCTCTGTAAATAGTACATACATATTTGCAATCCGTCTTGTAATCACATTTTGTTCTGTGTTATCATTCTATTCCACTGGTAAGTGAATTCGCAAAAAAAAAATATGTTGTTCTGTGATTGCTCATTACGAATGCGTTGAGAGGAACTCAAGGGAGTTGGATTTCGAAGAATTGTGCTTAAGATGCTCACACTTCAAGTTTCGTACAAATAATACATACAGAAACGGACGTTGAAAAAAATAGACCACAAAGCGAGATAAATGATTTTAAAAATATGGGTAATGTGAATGTGTGTTCAATTGTTCACTTTGTTCATACAGCTATTAACATACACTAATCAATTTTACTAGAATTTGCGCATTAAAACATTGAAGATTTTCTTTTGAGTCTCATCTTAAATCGTACTTTGACAAGTACATAAAACGACTCTGGCTTAACCGTTTATCCAAAAACAACAGTTGTCAGTCCTTTGATGGTGGTAAGAAGCCTGTATACTCTTCTGAGAAAAAGTTGATCAAAGCAATTTATTTTTTCCAAGAAAATTCTGGCGAATGACATATACAGCGACAATGCTACCATGCAGAGTTTAAGTTTTTGTCTTAAAAAAAATTGTTGATGCCACCGTTCTTTTGGTAAACTCTACAGGAGAAAAGTTATACATTAGTTAGTAAGTTAAAACGGTACATTACAAATTTGCATAAAATAAGTAGGAGTAGTGTCTGAATTTTGCATCTTACTTATGCATATTATCTTTAGATAAAAGCTATTTTCTTATGAAAATTAAATGTACAAAATAAGGAGATGTTATTTCAGCTAAAGAAAACGGTAACACATAGGATATGACATGCTTTTACTCCTCATATTTGCCTGCCCACGCTGAAGTAAAGTTTCACGTCTTGTATATGTGATCTTATACAAGCAAACCATCCAAGTCTAAAATGTCAAATAAATCTAGCTTGTCATGAAAATAGGTAAATTGGGGTTTTGTGAGACTACCCTTTAACCTGCACGAAAGGAAAGGATTAAAACACTGAAATTCAACTGTGACGGTATTATTGTATTTCAGATAAATAGCTTTACAAAGCCACTTGATTCATTCTTTTGTCAAAAAAATCCAGATATCAAGTACAAAGCTTTGTAGAGTTTAGGATTAATTCTCATGGTAATTTATTTCAATGAACGACTTTATTCATACTGTCTGATCTTGAGCTTGAGTGGCACTTATTATCATCATCACTCAGCTAACTATTACGCATCATGAAAACATATGCGTTTTAGCTGAATGTTGAACAAATGGAGGTGTACAATTTCTATGGATCTGGGGAAAAATGATAAAGGACGAAAATTCAACTGCATATTTCCCTAATACAACGTATGTGTACATACGTACTGTGTACATATTTTGTTCCACAAATCAAATCAATCGAATCCCGTCATTGCTACAACTAAATCAATAGCCTTTTATATAAACTGCTCATATCAAATCAAGTGCATGAAAATGTGGTAATAATGGATTCGGTTCTAAACTTCTGAAAGACGACAGACACACAAAATTGTCGTTTTAGAAATCTTTTCCTAGAAATTTCATTTTGTAGCCAATCCATGTCATCTTCTTTGTAAATAGACAGAGTAGTCAGAACAAATCCCAAATAATTGCTATCCTCCATCTTCTGTTGCAACTCTGTATTTGATTTTCACAAAAATACACATTCGTATTCATTGATTCAACTTATCAAATCTTCCTCTATGAAACCAGCTAAATAATGTATGAAAACCCAATTGCATACCCATAATGTTTTGAAATGACGATGGTCATGAATGAAAGCTAAACAGAAATTCTTGTTTGTTTAGTAGTGGAAACATTGCTACTTTTCAATAAAAGGTAAGTGTACAGAAATGTCAACAGAGAATTGAACACTCTTTACTTTTAAACTTTTTAGATTGTGAAGGAAAGTACGACAAGGAGCAGAGGAAGAAAATTAAATTGAAGGGAAATGATATAAAGTAGGAGGAACTCCACATTTTTATTAATGTTCAAAATAAACATTTCTTCGAACCTTTTGTTTATTTTTTTTGAAAATTCCTGTTACAGTTTACATACGCATTACAAATACTGTTTTACGTGGGATTTGTATAGTTTCATCATAATATTCCATAAGTTGTGTATATATTTGAGCTTTCACAAGATGGCAATGATGCAGCTATACATTTATGAATTTCGTCAGAATGAAGTATACAATGACTAAGTTTTTTGGGAAAAATAAGAAAGTGATATAACTTTTCTGCTGAAAACATCATTATGACAAGATAACATTTTTGGGAATTTATGCTGATTAAACATTTGTACTTCTCTTTGGGGAATTGCTTTTTCTTTCCAAGATTTCTCCTGTCAGTATGCATGTTAGGATAAACATAAAATATTTTAAAATAAAATGTAAACAGGGATGTAAATGTTATAGAAAATTATTTAAGCGAAAATTGAATAAAAAGAAGTATACTGCTGCAGATATGCTCACATTAGAGCCTAACTTTAAAGGCATTTATTGAGCTAACGAAGCACAAACCCACTCTTTCACCGAAATCCGAAAGTTGAATAGTTGGTATTTTCATTAGAGAATGGAATTCTGAAAGGGTCTCTACTATTTAAGAAAAACAGAAAAAGGATTGAAACTTAAATGATCTTTTACTTTCAGTACATCTATCCCGTGCTTAATTTATACCTAATTAGCTTAACGAATTAATGTCGTTGCTTTTCATTTCTCGTTTCCTCATAAGGTTTTCCATGCATTTTGCCATTTATGCTTGTCACTAAGAAATTTTAAATTTCTAAAAATACATGGGATTTTATAATGAAGACTGAAGAAAATATTTTGGTAATAATCGCCCCATAGATATTTGTAAATAATTGAGTAAAATTACCATAGTTTTCATTCCCCAAAAGTACGAGCGTTGATAACCACTGGCACTAGTTTTTATTGTTGTTACGAAACCTGTAGGTAGGAAGCCGTGGGAAATTCGCGTGGTCGATGAGATCAACGCATACGTTTTAGAAAAGTGCAAATCTTGTTTTTGTTACCGGAATCATTATATTGGTTATAATGGACTTTCGATGATGAAAGTCTGAAGGCTAGACACACAGGTTTATTTAGCAGTGTCAATATGAAAAGCTTTGGTTAAAAGATTAACAAGTAAGGTTTTGTGACTTCCTTTCAACGTGTCATTGACCTGTTGTTGTAGTATCGGATGCGTGGTTTCTTTTGTATATGTAAGTCTAACACAATTTTGAAGGAAAATGTCAGACGTAAGGAATTCTAGAGGCACTTGCTAAGATTTCATGTAATTTCTTCTGAAAATCACTTTTGCAGAGCAGATTTTGGTCGACTAACGAGCTTAAGCTCGAGCTCCAAGTCTAGAATTGCTCACTTGATCAAATGCGAATTCACGGGAATGGGAAAATCTGAAGTTTTTTTTGTTTCAGAATTAATAATTTGACCGTATTGTTTCCTAGAAATTACCACACCACTCATCTTCCAATAATATTTTGTTGACATTTATGATATTTGGAACCAAAGCTGAATTGGATTAATCTTTCAAGAAATCGACATAAATAAATATATAATAGGATTTGCAGTAATACTGAAACGATGGCTGCTGAATTACCAAATGTTCCAAATATGATTTCACCAATGTTTTCCCATCATTTGAGCTTTTCTTCAAATTTCACATTGACAATTTTTCCTAAGAAAGATTGATTGTAATTTAATAGCATGTTTTGATAGTCAGTTAATTGCTGTTTTGTTTTCAAAGCTGCTGATATTTCTTTACTCGCTATTAATTAGTGTCTCTTAATTTAGCAAAACAGTTTTTTTACTGGTTTCATAGAACACAGAGAATATTAAAGTGAATGCCACTCAAAATTTGGTGAAGGCACGTGTATCACGTATGTTTTGAGAGCTGAAAGTGAATTCTGAGAACGTACTAAAGTGTGTATATCAAACATGATTAGAACTAAATATGCTTACATTACTGACACAAAAACAAGGTCTATGGACTATTTCTACAAAGAGATTTTAAACTCAATATCGTTGTAACTAGAAACAATTCAGGACGTTGTCATGTCATATCGGATACTCAAAAGGTACTTAATAGCAATTAGTGTGAGTAGTGAGTTTGCATTTGTCATCCCTAACTAGAGTAAACTTAGCCAATAGCAATTCTATGAAGCAGGACAGAAAAAGGATAAATATTTCCTGAAATTTATTGATAGATTAGTAATTTTATTTGTAGTTCTCGAATTACTTTTTACCAAAAACACTCTTTTCATGTAATAGTTCAAATAAAATTATAACATGAACACATTTTTTTACTGTTTACTTGTAACGTTTGACACGCAAATGCAATAACTAAATGATAATTTCAAAAACACATGTCCCTAATTCAATCACTAAACTGAGAAACTAACTGTTTTAGAGCAATTTACTGTAAATGAACATAGTTTGGAACATAGTATGGGGTAACATGATAAGCAAATTAAAAGCAAAGTAAATACATGACCTGCTTATTATTTCATGCTGACCTATCTTATACAATTCAAATTGTAATTGCAACCAAAATAATTGTACAAGACCTTCTACGAAGCATTTAACTTCACAGAAAATAAATAAATAATATCATCGCTTTTTATACTCGTCATATTGCATCCAGTAACGTTTACATTTCGTTCTTTATTTGTATCAATATCGTCTTGTCTTGTAGACAATTTTTAATGCATCCTAAATTGTGACTAAATGCATGAAACTTTAAAATACGGTAAAGATGAATTTCTGATAGCATTGTCTTAATTTTTGGATACATGTAACACTAACTGCTTTCTTCGATTTGTATCATTCATGTGCACTATGTGACTCGTCATGGGTCAGAGGCATGCCTATCCATATAACTCGGGGTCAACATCACAAGAACCCGTGCTTGTGTAAAATTTACAATAAAACCATATTATCACCACCTGTTAGTACTCATTATCATTTCTTGTCCAGATAAGACCAAGACGAACAATAATACTGGAAACATGCATAAACGTATATAAATACTAGTTTATTTGACTCGAACTATCAGCATGAGAAGCTGGGATCATGTAATGACATTCTTTGTATAACGCATGCATGTATTCCATATTATTTCAAGGAATGAATATAGTACCGTAAACATGAAAGATGCTCAATATTTTCATTTAATGTCTGGAATGTCTGTGAACGTTGATACTAAGATAATCCAAAGACATGACAGCTAATATTAGTATGGAGGTCGCAGCTGTTGTAACTTCTCTCAAAGAGATTATTAGAAAATATATTCATAGTTTTTATTGCCTTTTCGACAAGGATCCTCACATCAAAGAAATTTTGATAAAAATATCCAAAAAAAAAAATCAGAAAAATCATGACCTCATCATCAACAAGCTGCGATTTTTGCTCTGGTTGGATTGCAGGTATGCATAATTGATTGTGTCGAAATGGAGAAGGTAAACAGGTTTATATTTAGTAATTCCAGAATATGCATGAATATTTAAAATGTGCACAAACTCAATTCTGACAGGAATGGCTGGACTGGTTGTTGGACATCCGATCGATACGCTAAAAGTTCGTCAGCAAATTTTGGGCCGTCCAATGTTGGAAAGTATAACAAACATTTACAGAGCTGGCGGAATTTTGAGTGAGCTAATTAAAAATTAGTACTATAAAATGAACATACGTAATTGATTTGGAAAATGCAACGATTTGAAACAATCTTGTCGTAGAATTCTTTCGTGGAATGGGGGTTCCTCTTTTGACCACAGGAGCGATGAACTCTGTATACTTTGGCTTTTACGGAAGTACCTTAGATTTCCTTTTTGAAAGGAGAAGACGAGAAAGCCAACAAAATCATCACCAAAGGCATTCTCATGCAGTTTACAGCTATTGGGACTACTTCATAGCAGGGTGCGTAGGAGGCGCTGCACAACTTGTTGTTGCGTGTCCAGTAGATCTAGTCAAAGTGCAACTGCAAAGTCAACTTAGCAAGGGAGCTGTTAAGGGCCCATTGGATTGCGTTATCCGGATTATACAAACAAATGGCTTGTTTGGTGTGTACAAAGGACTAGTGCCTCAGGCATTTAGGGATATTCCCAGTTCTGGTTTGTATTTTGCTATTTATGAGTGTCTCAAGAGGAAGCTGTCGTTTGGGAATGGAAATGGATCCATGGAGTCCTCCAAAATTGCACAGTTTATGGCTGGTGGAATGGCGGGTATGAAATTTTTTTGTAATAGATTATTTTTTGGAAAGCTGTGAGAAAAATTGTATCATATTTTTTTCAAATTTAAGGGATCTTGTCGTGGTGGTCTATAATTCCGTTGGATGTCATCAAATCCCGGATACAAGGAGAAACATCATCTAATGGTCATCATGGTGGGAGTAATATGAAATACAGAGGGATTATTCATTGTGGCACAGTTATTTTAAAGACACATGGGATTCGAGGGCTTTTCCATGGATTTTGGCCTTTGTCTTTAAGAGCATTCCCGGTAAATGGAACGACGTTTTTGGTTTATGAATGGCTGTTTAGCCACTGCAAGCAATATCAAGATAGCATATACGCATGAATTATTTACCTCGAGATTTAAATTTTAGAGACGAATTACTCTGTATTTTACGTTTACAATTGCAATAAACCCACAAAATTTTGTTTAAATTTTTATAGTTTATTGTAAACTCAGTCGATACACTAAAGCCATCTGTCTTCGATCAAAGAGCTTTCTTTTCGAGAGAAAGTCATGCCTATTCATACTGTTTCTTGTGAAACTCCCGAGAAAGCGCTGATGTTCGTTTTTTTCAAACGCCACTTGTTTTCTATCCTTCCACTGAATTTCTGGTTCTATTTATATCCGACACGCATTGTTAAACTATTTGATTAGAAATGTTTTATTAAATATAATCAGTGGTAACTTGCTAGGCTTAATTGTCGTCAAATACATAAATACAGGTTTCATAAATTGCGTAGCGATTAGATAGGTAAAACTCTGTGAAGTTTATCGACTTAAAACAGCGGTACGAGGAACTATACAACACTCAATTAATTTATGATATGCGTAAGTTAACTACATAGCGGCACTTATAACAAAATCCATTTCAATAAACTCACCTTGCTTGTTCACAGAAAAAGGTACTACATGCGGTTTATTACCATTTTTTCCAGTGCCAGTATCTTTCAAGCTGTTGCTCTCCCCAATCTGTGCAATGTTCATGCCACCTTGAATTTAATGTCACATTCCATAAGGCAATTCAGAAGAAAATTCTATGCGACTTCTGTGCACACGCTACACATAAACCATCTCCATAATTTTCCTTCATAATAAATTTCCAGTAGCATTTACAAAATGCGGGTGGTTCAGGTCCAGATTCCAGCCTTCTTTTTTGTTGTTGGATTTTTTCCCCTAACAAATGTTATATGTAATTATATTGAGATGCCAATCTCTGTTTTTTTACTCGCATTCCTCACACTGTAGCAATCTTTCCCTAAAGACCTTTTACTTTTTCTCAAATTATATAATCATATTTATAGGCAGTATATAAGGTACTCCCAAAGTATATACATTTTTTCACCTGACCATCTTCCAAGTTAATTCTAAAGAAAAATCAGCAAAGCAAAAACTTTCTTCTTTCGACCACTCTTTCGTTTCTCAAAACTTGTTTTTGTCGAAAAACGGTTAGAGTATCCATCCCAATTGTGTTTATGTACAACAGTAATAGAAACTGAATGAATGAGTGGATTAAGAAAACGAAATCTTTCTTCAAATTACAACACGCAAAGAAACAAAATAGTATTCCACCTTTTTACCTGGGAAATCCATTAGCCTAATGAAAAACGAATCAACAGAGAAGATCATTGAAAAAGGTAAGGATTCAAGTTGAGTTGGTTTGGTTTAGAAATCTAAATTTGGATCTTAATACACAAGAATGAATTAAGCTATTATATAAAAAAAAGAAGATAAATTGAATGAGGATGAGCTACACTGCGCAATATCATTTATCAAGATAAATTCAATGGCTTCTTCGTAACTACTTGGAAAGTGTTGAATACGAGTGCGTGCAGCCAATACCATTCACATAGTCCATTCATTACTTTTTTTTAATGCTGTACACAAATTTGATGTTCTAGTTTATCCTGAAGCGAGTAATTTCGCTAAAATAATTTTAAGCTAAAAACATTTTGTTTGGTATACTGGATTTAATGTCATAAATCTGCGCATTTAAAATTTAAAAAGTATGCATAAAATGTACTTTTGGACTACTTCATGCATGTTGTTAATCGGCTTAGTCTTTAATTTAAAAAATTACGATAAATGAACAGTTTTGTTGATTAATTACTTTGTTTTACCTGTAAAACGCTGTGCTGCGCTCCGGGACATTTTATAGAATTTCGAACAAAGAGTGAATATGTGTAATTGCACCAGTACTGAGAAAATTTGCAAAGTCACCTAAATATTCTACAAACTAGCACACACAAACTTTACTTGAATGAATGAATTGAAAACTAAAACAAAAGAACCAGGTCAAAAAAAGTGAAGAGAAAGTGCTCAAAGTTTTTTTTCTCTCGAAAAATAGTTTTTGCTTAAACTTCACAATTCATTATATAAAATGCAAACCCTTTTTGTGCTTTTATGAAAAACCAACCTTAATATGAACCTTTGATATCAGGTAATTAATTATTTTTTTCAAAGAACTGCAAATCTTTATTATTGTTTACCAGTGTGTAAAGACTGGGCATAAAAAAATGCAAGAACAAAGAGACACGCGCTTTTGCAGTAAATCGATATTTTCCTATAAAATTCCTGTCTTGTACACTAGCAATTTGCTTCAATTTGGAATTTAAAACTTTTATTACCTCCCACGCATTCGTTTTACACACACCACAAGTCATATTCTAGTTAGTACATGGTTTCCTCATCATCTTGCGAAATTTTCCGCAAAACACTGCAAAAACTAAGAAGTTGTAGTCCCATATATTTATAAATTCAAACTTTCTCCTTTTAAGTCCCCCTGTTTGGAACTAAAGCATATTGTAATATTATTATAAAGAGTACAGTGTACATACGATCATCAATCTTGATACTTTGATACCTACAGGAAGTTTACATAACACAGCAATAAATATTTGAAAGAACACACACAAAACAGTGTGTACGCAGTACTACATAGTGGAATGCAAATGTATTGTTACTCTTACATACTTTGTATACCAATTTAATGATTAGATTAGTAAAACAAGAAAAACAAGAGTAACATGAAAGCCAAAAAATAATACATCTCATTTTATGGACTTGTCGTAGAAATTCATAGAGTTCCCAGTACAGTGTCGGTGTCGGTGTTACACTTTGAAAATTTTAGTGCGTGTGTTTTATGAACTTTCTCCAGCTCATATGGCTTCTTCACATATGTGGGCTTTTCACGTATTTTTATAGCTGAGCAGGGCAAAATAGTAACGTTGTGGATTGTGGAGATCCATGGCTGAGATCAAATGGCTTTTTTCATGGCTATTTTCTACTCTCTTCTTTTATCATTCTATACTGCACGGTAGAAAAAAGAACGAGGGAGAAAAAGAAGAGACCAATTCAGATCTCATCAAAAATTTACAACCATTTTTATTCAGTCTTATATGTATATACACTCTTCCAAGATGAATTCATGCAATGGAGTGTTGGAGGAGGAAGTAGAGAAAACCGGAAGGAAAGAATCATTTCTTATGCATTACTTGCAAACAAGCTAGGAAACAAGAGGTATAACATGAAAAACATTTTTGTTGGGTGGCACGCAATATTTCTACCTACCATACAAAACGCACGAAGGAACCATTTATTTATTTATAATGTATTATGTAGTGTAAGCACAAAGTTGTACACGTATGTGGCAT
>JAQIWN010001833.1:0-18470 GCA_034699025.1 Entomobrya cf. arborea Gr-Col-00668
CATATTGCCCATTAAACCCATTTTACCCACGTGGGTTGGGTTTTATCAATTTTGCCCGGGTAATATCGCACTCTGCTGTTATTGTGGTTCTTCTCCGATTTACTGGAGAAGTGATGAAATTATACGCTTTTTGGCCATCATCTCCGACCAAAACTATTCATCTCCTATCGTAAATATTTGATTGTACCAAAGTCGCTTTCTCTATGTAGTATGCAATGTTATATCTTATAACTATCTCACAACTTACACTTCTAGTCAGCTATATTTACGCTGAGCTATTTTATGAAGATGGCAAGAAATTTTGAAATGTAAGGATCACCGATGATGCTTATTAAATTTACATTCAGTAAAGCCATGCTATTCCATTTCAAAGTATGAAATGCATACATTCTCAAATGTTTTTTATGAAAGAGTGTGCCTTACATATACATTATGTGTAGTTCGAAAACGACCGCATGATATGATGTGGAGTCGGTTGGAGTGCAACAGAGCAAAAGAGAGGATCAAGGCTTACACATCAACTATCGCACACACGAAGCTTCAACTAAGCAAGCAACATGCTTCCTGCTAAAATACTTTAAAAAACACACTTTCGGTTAACTTTCTGAACGATTTCCAGCCTAAAATATTGTGATGCTGGCTGATTTGAAGCTTTATATATTTTGCTATGTAGCCTTCCTGAAAATAAAGCATTTTCAAGCGAGCTGAACAACAACTGCATCACAATTCAGCTCGCTCATGAAGAGGAAGAAACTCTCTTTTCCCACCCCCGACCAAATGTAATACCGCCACTTGACTATAATAATAGATTGACAAAGTCGGTCGAGGAGGAATAAAGTATCATGTTGTTGATGATGATGATGAACATGTTCTGATATTTAACAAAATTTAACAAAATATCATATAACATAACAAAGTGCAAAAGAAGATGTTGCACTGCCTGCCTGCACTCATTTTATTTTGTCGTTTTTCGTGAGCTATGCAAAAACAATTTGTTCAACTAAAAGTGGTAATGATGAGGATCATCGTTATACAGTGGTTAAACTGAACTTGTGCAAATGAATACAGCGCAATCAAAAAGTGTATGCAGCTCTGTGGGTAAAATACAAGAGAACACGAGATACCAAGAATAACTTTAATGTACCTTTCAGAACTCATATTTTACTGTGATTATTATTATTGTTATATTTTCTCTTGTAGAGAAGGTGATTGTGATGATGATGGTGCTGATGAAGTAGACGAGGAGCAAGAGAACACATCATGGCAATAAGCGCGTGCTTCATCATTATGTTCACTCAAGTTTTCAGTTTCATCCATAATGCTTCCAGTTAATCCGCATGACTGTTGTAGTACGGATTGTGGGATCAAAATATGCTCTAACGGTATTAAATGTGCACTGTGCATACGATGGTGCAGTCTACATAATTTCCAGAGTAAGAGCTTCTTTCTGTTAAAATGAAAATGTGAAGTGGAAGTGACTACGGTGGTATCAAGATGATGATGATGAGAATGAAAAGAACAAAGCTTATAGAAAGTCCCTCTCTCTCGTTATTGTCTTATTTCCAGTATCACAGTTGCAGCTTCCCCAATCTCGACCAACCACCCCCACCACCACCAGATGCTCTCTAATAAAAATAAAAATATTAATACTCATCATTCATTTTCCATCATTCAATGTTCGGAACTTTGAAATGAAATGTTGTAAATTGCTGCATTTCAGTCGGTCATCTGTCAGAAGGTTTTTTTTACCCTAACATCATAACAAGTTTGCTTGTCTAAATGCTTTAAGTACATAAAACGGTAAAATCAAAAATAACAGCCTAAAAACTTTTGTTGGTTATAGCGCAACGGTGCTGAAAATTGCAAGCGTTGAACAAGATGTGATATTATGTCTCCCTCGTCATCAGTAAAAGTCGCCTTTAGACTGAAACTTACAGATTTTTTTACGATTTTCCCCATGAAAAACATCATACATCATTCATGAAGTCATCTTCAGTAAGAAAAAAAGCGACCACCCAATTTCTCTACCAATGTTAGTAGCTCGCTAAATACCTTTTTATTCTATATATTTATTCCAGGTACCTAAAAAAATATTTTGGAGCACATACCAATTCCGACCTAGTCTCCCATGTTTGCTTACACTATTTACAGAGTGAATAACACTAAACGACCAATCATGAATCATATTATGCAGCCGGTGGTGGTGTCAGTTTGTTATCATATCATTTTGCGTGTGAGGGGAAAGTAAAATGTTGCCACAACAGCAACATCACATCATAGCCCTCAAAAACAGTGACGACGACAAAGTTTGAGTGAGAAAACACTGCCTCTGCCTTTTTCTCTCCTGTCTTGGAAATGTGATGCCCAATAAATTCCTACTGATTTGACTCGCAAAATGCCTCTTCCCTTCATGCATATGGAAATGAGGAGAAAAAGGAAGGAAGTGATCGTCGTCGTCGTGGAGTCTTCATCGTCACCACCATCTTCCACGCCACCACCACCAACAATACCTCTACGCCTTTGTAAGTATCATAATATCATCTATTACCATTTTTGTGTGTAGTGCAGTGCAGGCAAAAACAGGACACTATTTTTAGTACCAATTCAGTAAACCAACTTCTCAAAACAACCGCCACCACCATTCCCATACCATCATCGTTTGCTACTTTGTGCGCTTAACTTTTCAAGTGGTTTTTCTTTTCTGTTTGGAGGGCTCAATGACATTTTGTGGTGGTAAAAGTGCCATACTTTATTCAATAATTTTTGTGTAAGGCGGCGGTGGTGGTTGCATTGTTCAACTACCAAAAACCAAGTGAAAGTAAGTATCACAGAAATATATGTTATGTAGGTGCATTCATAACAAACAAAGTGGAAGTAGATAGGGAAAATTGAGAAACACTTTTTGGAAAATAGAAAGGTTTACAAAATAGAGAAGAGAAAATGTGTGGGCTCCTCTTTCTCTCGTAGGTTTTTTACTTTCCATTTTCCCATCTGGTAAAATTGTATTTTAAGAGGAAGATGAGGGCACATGCTGGTGAATGTGTGTATTTACATGTTTGTTGTTTTTGTGTGTGTGCTGCAGTAAGTAAAACACAAACAGTCAGCGGGAATATATAATCAAGAAAGAAAGCTAACAAGTGTGCACAATCGTCATCATTATCATTTTGTGCAAGACAGATAGAGAGAAAAGAAAAAGTAAAGAGAGAGAGTGAAAGCGAAAATAGACAACTGATGTTAAAGATACGCCCAGTATTTTGTAGTGGCAATGATGATAGTAGTTTAACCAGCACTGCACTTTTTGACAACTTTTTGGGAGTACTTAAAGGGAAAGCATTTCTACTTTTATTACAAAAAAAAATCCTTTCTCTTCAAAACAGAACAGTGGTGTAGTTTTGATGGGGGTAATAGTAGAGACATCAAACTGAGAAATTTCAAATTTCACGACACTTTTCTCGTGTCCGGGTCGTTAGTCGTAAAACAAGGAAAACTTACAGAGATTTCATTTAATACAACTTTCAAATTGTCGAATCATACATATAAAAGCAAGTAATGTATAAAAAGGAGAAAGAGTGATGCAAGATTGTTTATTTATATGGGCGAGAAAATGTACACATATTAAATATATTGTATGTGGATATGCTATATATAGTGCATGTATTCTTTTTATATATATTAAATACTTGACAGTAACTACGCTATCTCTTAACTTTTATGCAGCTTCCTGATGTACACGCTGTAAAACGTGTATGTTAGTCAGAAAAATCTTTGGCTTTCTTTCTTCTTCTTCTTCAACTATATCTAGATATATTTGTGAGAAAACGCATGGATGTCTCTTTTATTTTATTTGAATCAGCCAGCATGTTCCACTCTCTGCAAACTTTGTTTTTGTGTATAGCTTAAACGACTTTAATACGATTGCAATAAGGCAGTTTGATAGATACACATTTTCTTCAAACTTGAATGGAAGGAGGAGGTGGAGAAGAAAACAGAAGACGTGAAGGGGGAAGAACAAAACGAGCATTTATGGATGCTTGAATAAATCTCTTTAAAAATCAATGTGACACTTGGGCTCACCCTGATAAATATTGACGACTGTTTTTTTTGTATAACAAATACAACAAAATGTTTACCAATAATAGCAACAATGTAATATACATTCATACAAGTACACACAAGAAAAGTTCACCTTTTAATTTGATGTTGGTTCTTATCCTTTTTTGTTTCTAGCTCAACGAGAAAGAATTTATCTTTCTCTGTACTCATAGAAGTACATGCATATATACAGCATTTCCCTATGAACTTTGAACAAGATAAGGAGAAAGTGGAGTTTAAAATGTGATTTCTGAGAAAACGTTTTTATGTACATATGTTTTTTTACATAATGTAAAATAAAGTTGTTTTTCTATTCAAAAAACAAGAAAATCCATGGGAATTTCCAATCATAAAGATTTCGTGATTTGATGCTTCCACTGTTTTTCTTTTCTTTTTGGGACACTTAAACAAGAAAAAAAGTCTCTTTTTTGTCTAAGAGTAAAAAATCAACAATAAATCTTCATTTGCCATTAAGCTTCATTGTCTATACGCATTGATCTTTCACGTTTTATGCAAAATGCATGAATGAATCCGTAAAATTATTAAACATATGAATACATGCTTACATATATTCAATATTGTACATATATCTAAAATATTTAAAGTAAATAAAATACAAAGAGAGAGAGAGAACACTTTCTAAGCACAAAGAAAAGAAGTACAAAGTTGTTGGAATAAATCACTGCTTAAGACAAGAAAGAGCCAAGTGTAAGCCTAGTAGCAGTAATTTACGTGCAAAATACAAAGACAGGAAAAACTTGTACACTTTTCATTACATACATCTTTTGTTGTTGTGTATAAATCCCTGGATAAAATTGTACAAGTATTGTCGAGTACATGCATTTAATATTAATGATTGTAAGTGTTGGAATTGTTTAGATAAATTTTCTTCAAAGACATATCCATTCATGCGTACAAAGTACAAAGTTTTTCAAGGATTTCGTACAACTTCATTTGTTCTCAAAAGTAAATGCCAAAAGAGTGCATTGTGATTTGCCAAAACCAATTATGCGAAGTTAGTCTGTTAAAATAAATTGGCAAAGCGAAAAGGTAAATTGCGGTTTTAGAAAAACTTGTACAAATCATGACAAAATTTGGGTAATATGCTGAAATACGTATATTTAAATTCGTAGGTAAAAAAAGTTTTGTATGACCTTCAAAATTTGTGAATGCAAATATTAAAATCTCAATAATAAGTTTTCCCAAAATTGCTCTAGGTACAGGTTTAGCTGAGATCATGTTTCATCTTTTTTTGGTTAATTTATTTGTAAATCAAGATATTCTAAAGATATTATGAAATGAGGTGTTATAATATATTAAAGCCGACACTCTCTTATTTTTCTTCTTTACATGTCCAAGATAATGGCGTTCAATTAACACGAGAAGGGGATGGACGGGAAAATCAATGATATCAAATGCCAAGTCATGAACCATCGTTTATACTAGTCACTAACCAAACCAAACCAGTCAACAAATGGCCAGTAGTACTACAAGCTTACATACTAAACGATCATTTTCTTCTTTTTGGTCTTTTCAAGATATCAAAAGCCGCAGCGCATTGACTGTAAAGCTTATAAATAAAATATATAACTTGAAGTAATGAAACGTCAAAAATTATTATTTTTTTGTTCTCGTCGTCTTTCTATGTCTAAAATCTTGTTGGCAGGCCAGACCAAAGAGTGCCAAGAAGTTATATAGTTACATGACACAAGTAAAATTTACAAACAGCTACTAATCCGACGCTCACACTTCTTCAGTTTAATATGACAGGCTAGAAAGCTCATAAAAGGGTAAAATGTTAGATTAGCTTTTATAGTGTGCTTTATATCACGATTTATGTTACCAAAGAAATTTATATGCGTACACTTCACCAGTAGTCAGTAGTGCAGTACTCACTTTTTACATAAACTTGCTATATAACAAGTAAGTACATTAACTTTTTCAAGTTTTTACGGTTTACACATAAATGTATTTTACGTTTGAACTAAACACTACTGCAGCAGGAGTCTTTCTTGAATGTGTAGACAGAAAATTATACTTTCTGGGAGATTTTCTTCATTTAAAGTGAAATGCTATGTAAAATGATGTTCTTGAAGTATTCTGTTTCGGTTGCATTCATTCTCTACCAGGAATGATCTGATGCTTAACACTTTCTTCATATAGAGAAGAGTAAGTGCACTGCAGTAGCATTAAAAGATTGAAGGACAAAAAAGAACATATTTTGTACTATCCCATTTACAGGTGTTGTGTTGTGTTTGGATAGAGAATTGTTATTACCTTAGTTAGAACCATCCTGAATATTATAGTAAGTTAGAGAACACAACAAAACTAAAATACATGTTTGAATAACATCTCCAGTAGTGAATTCATGTAGATTTAGAAGATATCGATTAAGTGTAATTCTCATTTCAGTTAATGATTGATAAATAATTCAGTTAATTTTTAAAAGACAAAGAAAACTATTGTTGAAGAATTGTTCTTCATACGCTCATAAAAATTAAAATAGCTTACGAATAATAAGCTTGGACTAATGGATTCAGCATCTTTTGTTTTAACCTAAAATACGAACTAACTACTCACTAGACAGATCGGATCAGATCAGATCTACAAAAAAATTAAAATACATACAAATGAAATACATATCCAATCCACATGAAAAAAATACAGATAATATTATGAAAAGAGGGTAAATATATGCTCCAGCTTGCATACTCGCTCACCTACTACCGAACTACAGTATTAAGAATTTGCCCAAATATCCCCAAACACATGCTTAAAAAGACTGAAAATAAGAGCGATATTAATGTTCACTGCAGTTGCATACCATCACCAAAAACCAACCACTTGAAAAAAGAAAGAAAAAACCTTTAAAAAATCTCCTTTGCGACACTTCTCCTTGGTTTCCTCCTTCTTCCAATGGTTTATGTACAATTAACGTCCGTGTTTATATTCGTATCTTTGGTGTTAGTCCCTTTTCACCGAAAATGACAGTCTCACTGGGTGGTCAACGATTAATGTTGTCTAACAAGCTTGAAGGAAGTACCCCTTGTCTCACTTCGGCTTTTTGTTGATGCGTGTGTGTGCGTAAATGGAACCCCAGCGTACTTTTGTAATACAAATGAGATTGAAACCCATTCCTCTTATTTTTTCCCCCTGATCTCCCTTTTGAGCACCCAATGCTTTTAATATGTGTTACTTACTACTACTATTATTATACATATGTATGTATATTTTCTCTTATATATACTACTTAGGAAGTTGGTTTGTAAGTAAAATAGTGGGGGGCATTGAATTGCGTTTGCGTCCATGTAAAAAATAAGTAAAAAATGACTACGTACTTGAAACAAGTATTAGGCACGGACATGTGTACTATTTTTTTCCAACCAAAACGAAAATCTCTTTGGCCTTTTTTATCCATGTATGTTATACAATGTATTTTTATATATTTTATATTTATTGCTTTAACAGAGATTCAAAGCGTACCTTGATTGAGCTTAAAATGCATTATTGAAAGTTAAAAGTCTACAATCAACAATGTTTCTGAATAAACATGTACAATAAATGGAGACCCCTATAATTGGGTTGGACATTTTTAAATGGACAACATTTAATGTAACATGACATGGCAATCTTTGCAATATTATCATAACTCAGTTATAATTTCCAGTTAATCAAAACAAACAAATCTTAACTAACCATAATTTTCATGAAAAAAATGTGTAAATTCATTCCCCTATTATATTCCTATATTCATAATAATCCCGTGCACATATTATTACATTTTCTAGCTATTATACATCATTCATCATAAAAAACGTTGTACTCTTCTTCTTGTACAAAAAATATTATTGCTGAGTGTGTGCTGTGTTGTAAGTTGTGACTGGGACTCCGACCTTTTACTCGGCCTCAAACAACATGCAAAACCATGAGCAGGAGGAGGGAAACAAATCCCAAACAAATGAGGCATTTAACGAATATTATTACCATGATTCTTCTTCTGTGGGTGCTAGTTATTACCATCATAATAATCCAATGAACCACAGGAGGTAAACTGTTTGTATGAAGTGTCTAGAGTCAACTAAACGTTAAAGATCATAAGATGGAGGAGGACGATGGATTGAACTACACGTATTTTTTTTCAAAAGAATCCTGAAAAAGAAAGAGAGAAGAAAAAAGAAACATTGTCTTGGATACAAGAATAATATAAGGACATGATGGGAAAGATGTATGATCTTCTTGTACGATGATGATGATGATGAGTTAGGTACACAATTACACATTCCACGCGATGATAACTGTTATGGTGGATGAAGAAAATTGTGAGTGTGACAGATTTAAAACCAGCTGGATAGCTAGTTTATCAAAGTTAGATTGTCCAGTTGTTCTCCAGAACAGTACAAGGTTGTAATTGAAATAGATCTGAATTGAAGGAAAACGTGCAAATGATATTGATACCACCATTTACCACGTAAACGATGCAGAATAGCAAATTTATAGTTTGGAATGTAAGTTTTTTAAAAGAATTTACTTCAAAGAAGATGCGTGCTAGGCTTAAACTCTGTACTGTAACTTGTTTCATTGCTATTAATCTGCATTTTGCATTTTTTTAAACGAAACCATTTATTGTAAAGCTATAAAAAGTTTTTTCTGCTATAATCGTAATCATTATCGAGAATGGGGAACAATAACAAAATTCCTTTTTTGGTCACAATGTAATGTAAATTTTTAGATTGGTATTTGAAAAAAAAGTAAGAAGACCGGCTTTGATTCTCTGTGAGCATCTTTGAAAATCCTTTACAAGAAATGAAATGCAGACGATGAAATCTAAGAAACAAAATGTGAGTTTTTTTGTTAAGGTGAAAATTCATTTTCTGTAGTTCATACATTTATATCCTGAGCAGTAATTTTAATCCAATTTAAGTTACACGCTTGGAAAATATTTCGAGATGTAACAACATAAATTTAGAGCTTTATGCTTTGCCATCTAGTGAGCTCTTTAAAAGCATTTTTAAGTCTCTTTTTACCAAGTGCATCTTTTACATAGTAGATGGCGCCAGCAGTCTGTTAAAATTATTGTGACTCCGAATTCCAAAATTTATTGTCTTCGCTCATTTGCGTGATTTTCGGATATTGCAATAAAAGATGATTTTTTAATATGATTTCATGTGTAAAAGTTATATGATCAGTGAGTGCAGCCGACTTCCAGTGAAATGAAATGTGTACTTGATTATAAAATGTAGTTTTATATTTTCAGTGACGGCCAATATTAATTGTATGAATCACATATTTTCAGTATGCCTTTCAGTTGGAGAATGCAATGCAAATATTTTAATGCTTTAAATAAAATGAAATGTAGACAACATTTTTTTTTAATGACACGTTTTTATATATGTTTATTAGCCACAACAATAATAAGGATAAGTTTACAGTAATGGACATAACATTCCACTAAGACTAATTGAGGTACAGTTACAATACGCGTTGTTTTTCTTTATTTTACCGATATATATTTCTCATTTTTTTATGTATGTAGTGCATATACCGATGGCTTTGTAACACAAGTATTTGGATTTTTTGAATCTATTTTTTTCTCAAATAGATTTATTATTGAGTACATACATTTTTTTATCTTCATCAATATATTTTATACCATCATAATAGAATCAGTATCATCAGTATCATCATCATTGGTGTAATATTGTATGTATAACGACAGTAGTAGTAATATAATGTATACTAATGATTTAAAGTTACACAAAAAATTAACTGTGACAATAAAAAAGCACAGTCCAGTCAAGACAGTACATTTCTGGGTTTTGTACAGAAAGAGCAAGAAACTCTCAATTTTTATTTATTTTAATATACGATTAAATGATATTCCTTTTTATTTAGATTTTGATATACAAAAGAATATTGGTCAAGGGATTTCGTATTTTTTAATACTTCTTTGTCGAACAGGTTGTCAGTATTCGTCACAAAGAGATTTTGGTATTTTTTAAATTTATCGGTTACAATACAATGTTTTTATTTACTAGACATAAATAGGCGTACAACAAAGTGACGCAAGAATGTTCCAAAGATACATTAGAAATTTTTTGCGAGTGTCCGAAAATGGATTTACAGTATATATTATTATAATATAGAATTATAAATAACTTTCAGTTTAGTTAAAACCGTGTAGCGTTTCGTTTTTTTACACAAACGATATTATGTATATCCCAATCAATTGTTCCTTTCATTTTCATATAATATGTATCAAAAATTACACCGTGTTTTTAGTATTTTGTCGGGAAAATTTTGTTTTCTTGGGTAAAAAGACTCGTCGGAACATTTATCACTTTTTTCAGAAGAATATTTTTTGTCAAGGAAAATAACGAGAGAATAGAAGAAGGTGTCTACCAACAGAAAACAAGATGAAAAGTTAATAAATATTTTTTTAGTATTGATTGGAAGATGAAAAAAATCAGAAATAAAAATAAAGCAAGAAGTAATTTTTTTCTATAGTGAAACTTGTTTAAAACGGAAGTAAACTGTTTTTTAAAGTAAATGGTTATTCTGCTGTTGTGTAAAATGTAAATTATGTGAGCTGGAAAAAAATTGAGTAAAAACCAAACAAACAAACAAAAAAAAAGAACTGGAAATGTAAAATATTTGTAAGATTTTCAAAATAAATTGTAACAAGAAAATTACATTTATGATTATATTATTTAAACATTGTACATTGACGATGACGGCGAGGAGCTTAAAAAACAAAAAAAAATCATCATAATAATTATTATCATAAAGTAGTAAAATATATTTAGTTACACACAACAATAAAATAAAATAAATTACTTTAAAAACTTACTCTTAATTTAAAACTTATTCACAATTTAATTACACGTTTTTATTTAATGCATATAATTTAAGGTGAAAATAGAGAAGACAGAAAAATTTCATTAATCTACAAAGTTGATTAGCTTAGTGTGATTTTTTATGTTTTTATTGTAATTAATGGGAAGATTGTAACCGAGTCGTCTCAAAAAACTGATACAAAAACCGCTTTGGTGAAATTGTAAACAACGAAATTCAAATATTACCATTTAAACTGAATAACAAGATATTTTTGTTTGAAATATACTGCAACATAACTTGTTTAAGATTTTCTAATATTTTTTTTCTGGTGACATTGTATTTTTTTATGCATGGAGTAGTGTTTATTACAACATGAGCAAATAAAACAACTGATTTGTTGTTATTTTGAAAAATATAAATTAGTAATGCTCCTCATTGTTTTTAATGACCCTGTTTAATTTCAGTTTTTGGTTAATTATTTTCTTGTAAAAAGTAATACCCTATTTAGTTGTTTCACTGGTTGCTTTTTTGATTGAGTTTTGTTAAGCTACCCTTTCACTTGATTTTGATATATTTATATGTTGATGATGAGGATATGATTGCAGTAGAAATTGATTTTTTTTTTTGGTTTTGGTGTAAAATATTTTAAAGCCTTGTTGTGTATACTTTGTATTTTGTTAAGACAAAACTACTCATTCGCTTTCACTCCTCCAGTAAAATGATCACCGTTTTATAAACTAGCTATAATTAAAGCAAATCACATTTTTCATTCTTCTTTCTCCCAATTAGCTAGTCACACAGTCAAGTCCTTAATAAAGCTTAGTTAGATATGTTCTATATAAATACAGTAATCTGTAATTATTTATTTTTTCTTACAATGGATGCATATATTGATGATTGATGTACGTGTGATATATGCATTCATTTTTCTTTTTTTGATATAATTGCGAACCTATTAATGATGCGTAAAATAATATCCAAATGAAAAGAATAAGGATACATTTATAAAGCTTTGTATAAGTTTATAGTCATGAATGTGTATGTAATATAAACACTTACTTATCAGCAGTAATAATTAAGATGATATAATGATTAATTATTACTCGCTTATAAATGATTTTTTTTCTCGGTAATATATGTATATTATTAACTTCAGTATTATTGGACAAGTATCATTCGGTTTTTATATCTCTTCATTTTTTCATTTTTTTATATGATGGATGGAAATATCTGATCTCACAGCAACAACAGGTACAAACATTCCCAAAAAGTTGGTGAATATAAGTAAGTTAAGTAATTATAGTAATAATAACAGAATATATATTTTACAATACTTAAAATTACTAAATATATATTTTATATGTATCAGTTACACATCATTCGGTCGGTTTTCAACTGAAAACACGTGCGCGCAATAATATTCCAAATTCATGTGAAGATCATTTTTAGATTTTCAAAAAAATAACATATGCCAATTTTTTTTCAAAACTAAATTATATTGATGTACAATATGTATAAGTTGTGGAGCACCGTATCATCATGCTTTTTATAATAACAGTACTTGATTATTACTCAAAAGTGTTATTATTTATTATCAATTATTACGAGAACGAAGTTAGCGACGATCTCTTAAACAAATATTCCTAAACGACAATTTTTTTCATAATAGTAAATTATTTTCTAGTATATATTTTATGTATAAATGTAAACATGACGAAAAGTATGAATAGTAGTATAGTAGCAGTATAATATATATATATATCTTTCTGTATGAAACTGAGTAGGAGAGTACCATCTAAAATAATTTATATTTACAGGTTGGATTTATCAGTTTTTCCTTTAAATACAGTCAACAAACTTTAATAACAGAGAAACAGGAAGGATAATATTACACACATATTATCCACTGGTCGAAAATCTTTTTAAGACCTACTTTCAATATTTATACACGCTCGCGACGAAAAAAAAACAAACAAAAAAGTTAAGTAGGACCTTAATTCTAAAATAAATGACTTAACTGCTCTAAAATATGTATGTAGTATGTACAGTTTTCAAGGGACATCTGCCAATTTGACATGACATACCTTCCTAAGGATTTAGTGGTTTTTTTATGTACACTTAAATAACAGACGTTTATACATGACGATGAGAAGTGATTGGGTTTACGCATAATTAGTAACAAGATAAGATGAAACATTAGATTTGTATGAAATGAGTCATCATTTTTAACTATACTCACGTGTTTAAAGCATAACCTGCTACTTTTTTTAGCTACCTACCTTTTAAATATTTACTAATGGTAGCAGACGTCACAGATTTAAAGAGGGAAAAAATAATAACAATTAGGATTACTTGGGTACATATATATTTCAAATATGTATGTAAATTATAAAACTACGCTACCTTACTAACGAATTCAATCTAAGCTAAGAATTTTTTTTTAGAATTACACTATGCTTCATTAAAGCAAACCTATAAATTAAAGTATTTTATTTATAAAAACAAATTCCTATGAATATTATGTATACATCCGCTATCTTATGATTTCCAGGAAACTACAAGTACCTACCAGCTATGCAAGTCATGTAAAGTGTTTTGTTGGTATTTCGATATTTTCTTTGTATGTACACCGAGTTCGCAAAACTAATAATCATAACGATAATTGTAAAGTATGTATTGTTTTTCTTTCTCTCTCTGATCAACTGCCAAATAAATTGTTGTATGATCACGTCATCATCACTTATGATTTTCTTATTCTGAAATCCTATAACCCTAAAATATATATGTATGTAATGATAGGTATATGTACAAAGTTTAGAAACGAATGATATTTATTTATAGTATATTTCACATGCTATATTCACTCGGCGTCGGCTAAGCATCATATACCCCCATGTATTTTATGTATGGTAGTATATGATGCTTAGCACGACGCCGGGTGAATATAGCATATGAAAAATATAATATGTACATACAATTTCTTCTTTGTAGTTTTTTCTGACTAAAAGAGTAACTGATAATGATGGTGACAAATTTACACAGTTTAATAGTAGCCTTTTTGTCTTACACAGATCATTTTTCTTTCATTTGCGCTTAAAAAATAAATAACGGATATGTATGTATTTATACCTATCTTGTGATATCTATTTACAATATTTTTTCTTTTTAATTTATGAACACCATTCACTCCAAATTATATTCCATTCAAATTCACTCCATTTCATTCTTTGAAATATAAAACATTCGCAGAATCGATATAATAATATTTATGATAAACGCCTATAATAATAAGTATACTTTCTTAACCACCTTGTATGTTTTGTATGTACAATATAGTAACATTCTTAATATTGTATTTCATCTACTAAAACAGGTAAAAGTTTAGGTCACGTTTGTATGTTGTCGTGTGTGTACTTGTAAGTTTAGTAATAAGTATGTAATTTTATACCCACCTATTAAAATTTTACTTTACATCATCGTCATTATTTTTGATGGGAACGTATGAAAAGATTGTTTCTAGGTGACCCACATCACACAGGTGTCATGACTTGCGTGAAAAGTCAGTAAGTATTTTTGGCATGAAAGGAAAAAAAATATTAATATGTGTGTAATGAAAATGGTGAAAGTTTAAAGTCCGGTGCTCTCTAGCTGTTTACCCATTTTATATTGTGTGAGCCTCTGTCTGCTACTAATAATAAGAATGCATACAAATCTACTTTATACCTCATTACCTTATATATTTCATACGTAAACCGTGCAAATAACAAAGAGTCTATCTACAAACAGCATGTTTTGCTGGTGATGATGATGTAAAGCTTTTGGAATGGAATGTTCCAATACCTATTTTTTTCATTTTTTTGTCTAGTCTGTCAGTGAGAAAAAAGTAATGTTTTAGTGAGGATGATTCGTAGTTAAATATTTAAAAGGTGGAGATTTTTTTATAGACTGTTCTGTACATACTACCCCTGAAAAAAAATAAATTAAGTGCTTTTCTATATAAATTAAGTACTATATAAACTAAGTAAAGAGTGTGTGGGTGTGTGTAAACCTATCACATTCTAATAATAATTTTATTTAAGCAAACAAGAAAAACAAAAAAGTGACAGATCATTAATTCCATTGTATGTAATTCTTTTATAATTATATTATGTGAAGATGGTGATTTTAAATGACAGTAATATATATTATATGTTGTGGTAGTAACTTGGTAGAAACTAGGGTTTTCTTTTTAAAACTTATTTAGCTATAAAAATTATTATTTTTGAATATGTACTTTAAAAGAAGTTTTCAGCGTGATGTGTCGGATGAATTGTCATCTTGATGATTTCCTTGATCCTCCTTCATGCCTCCACCTACATTGGTAGGTTTCTTTTTTGAGAGAAAAGTCTTTAAGCACGCTACCTCAGTGGCAAGGCGTGCCAATTCGGATTTCAGCTGGGAGTTTTCTGTCTCCAGCACGGATTCTTCCATAACCCTCTTCTTTCCCCGTTTACGTTGAGATGATGATGATGAAGATGAAGAAGATGAGGATGATGTTGATCCAGAGTCCTTTGAAGAAGATTCGCCAGGAATGGGATTTTTGAATACGGACAAGGGACTGGGTTGTCTGTTCTCTGAGCTGTTCTCGCCATTAATTGATATTCCCGAATCTCGTTCATCTGAGCTCCCGGATCCACTGCTCGTTACCTCATCATGATCCCAAGGAGTACAGGGTGGGCTAACCTGAGACTCTTGTTTCAAGCCGTGGTGGGCAACAACAAAAGGATAAGGTGGGAGGTCCTTCTCTCCCAAATGACTCTTGTGGCGAAGCTTGTGAGGCAAATTTCTGGCTGCCTCATTTCCATTATTGTTATTGTTGTTATTGTTACTATTCGGGTTGTTCTTTCCAGGATAGTATTTAGCAGGGAGCTCTTTCCCTTCAATTTCTCCATTTGCCCTCATGTTTTGTTTTTCTTGGATAACACCATGAGAAATTGATCGACACTCGTCAGAGTCAGAGTTGTTCTCCTCATCATGTTCCATGTTATCGGATGAGGACTGGTTCCCATTTAAGCTGAGATTGAGAATATTCTCCGAAGGAGAAATGCTGCTGCGTCCACTGCGATCAGTATTGCTTGACTGATTGTCACGATAATCATCCTGGAAATTGTTGTAAACTGGATGATGTTCACCCCCGTGTTGTTTTCCAATTTCAATGATTGGAGGATGGAGACTGGGATGTGGGGGAACCATGCCACCCATTTGGTGCTGAGATGGACTGCGAGACCGACTTTCAGATCCATGACCATGGTATGGTTGTGGACTCATCTCTTCCATTCTATGATCGTCCATGTCAAAGTCATCTGGAGAGTCACGACCTCCATTGTACCCACCTTTGATGTACCCAGGAGGATATACCTTTGGCCTCTTGGTCAAATTGAGAAGCTGATCATTACTGGGAAGAGTGGCAAGAACTTGCTCCAAGACAATAAGATTGTCCCCACTGATTCCAAACTTGTCTTTTATGGCGATCAACTGAGCCTTCAAAATGTGATTTTCTTTAGTGAGTTCAAGCACCCGTGATTCCAAAACCATGTCATTGAATCTGCGTTTTTCTCGGGATCTCTTGGCTGCCTCATTGTTTCGCCTTCTGCGATCCCAATAACTCTCATCCTTCTTGTTGTCGGGAATGAATTCTCGTTGCTTTCTCTGAGTGAAGAGATCCTTGCGCTTCACATTGTTAGTCAAGTCAAATGCGACTTGGACTGGGAATGGTACTGGAGGTGGCACTGGACTGTCACCGGGAAAGAGCTGTCCTCGATTTCCCACCATTGTCTCTCTGTTCATATTATTTGCCATCATTGGGGAATTTGGTAAAGGTGCATGCAAACCCATGTTGCAACCGTCATTATTTGCTGGGGAATCTGGACCGCGAGCAACCATCACTTGGCCCCTCAGATGTGCATCTATAGAAATCAAACAAATAAAAATATTTTGTTAATACTTTATGAAAAACAAAAGAAATTATTTTTTCTACTCTTTTTCTATCCCATTGAAAAGAAAATAAAAGCAAATAATATACAAATAAAAATAATATCTACTCGTTTCAAAAGTCAGTCATAAAATATATTTTAATGCTTTTTTTGCAATATATGCTTAAGAGAAAACGCATACCACTGCTAATTGTATGTCCTAGTAACTGCATTCTCTTTAGTATCAATATCACAAGAGAAATTCCATATACACCCCCAAAAAAAACTTCAGAATGAATGATCACGTTAAACACCCAAAGTCTTTTAACTGGTCAACGTGAAAAATTCCAGTTAATTTTCAAACTTCTTCTCAAGTTCCACACTAGCCAACTGACAACAAACCCACCAAAATTTGTATGAAAACAGAAACCACGCGCTTTGTTCACTCAAAACAGAACACCGTTTTATTCAGTTCGCGAAAATATAGAACAGACTTGTGTGCTTTACTTTGCTTTGCAAAATTTGTTTTCAGCATGTGAAAATCCAAAGTGAATGAATACTAACGTGATATATGGTTTATATATCTGTGTATTACTTCTTCTTCAGCTTTAGAATTTTGTGTTGTTCACTCTTCTCCTTTCCAAAGCAGAATGAAAGCTCCACTGGCAGTTCCAGCAGAAGTAGTGCAAAGCCACCACCACCACTTTTTTGCCAAACGCTGCTTCTCTCTACCAACCATTATAACTGGTTTATATGGAAAGAGAAGCTTATTCTTCCCTCAAGCAAAGCTATTGCTCAAGCTTTTCAGATAGACTTACATCATATCACCTGCTCTGACGTCGCTTATGCCTGCTTTTGCCCGTTTTTTTTATAATATCACGTAACATATAACCACCGTTTCAGCGAACTATATACGCTTATTATTATAACGCCTATATGCATGTTTGTACATGTTTTTTCTGCAAACACCAGTGATCGAGCTCACGTGCAGCGGAAACGTGGCTGGAAAAACTCTTCAATGTGAACTTGACTCTCTTTTATCGACTCTCTCCCTTTCTCTCTCTCATCCAAATGGTGTTATATAACAAAGCAATTTCCACTCCTTTCCCTACTCTTTTCGCGTAGTAGGGGTGGCACAATAATGAATAACATGAGCTTCAGTAATTAAACTCAATACAAATACATCAATATTATGCACGTACGTAGAGACATAACCTTCGTCACGTTTCTCTATCAAAATGCAAACCACCGTAAGTAATTATTTGTAAAACCCGAAAAAATTGATTTACGCCAATCTCTAAATATCTCTTTTTGGTTATCTTTATCAACCTTGCTGGATTACGGATTTTATTTTGTCATTATCATCATTATAAAAAATTATAATCATTCTGTTCACTTGACAAGCTTCTTTTTTTGCGACAGTTTGCAATGAATAGAAAATATGTTGACGTGGGTGAAAATATATCTTGTGCGGACCTTTTTTTGCACAATCTCATGTATCATTTTTATCGCATCCTTTTTCCAAAAAATGGTCGTTCTTCGTCATTTAAAAGTTCAAACGGCACATGTGCATGCATGACGACATCATCAACT
>JAQIWN010001834.1:0-18467 GCA_034699025.1 Entomobrya cf. arborea Gr-Col-00668
CTATTATATTTGGGCATGGTAAGCACAGTGAATTAAAAAACTACAAGTCAATTGTATAAAAGATAATATATTAAGATCATGCAGAACTGTCTATATTTTTCATGATTTTTATTCAATTTGTCACGCTCCTCCTTGTAAAACACGCCAATGAAATGGCATGACATGATCATGCTCACACATTCATACAAAAAGCATTATCATCATCACCATCATCCCCACCACCACCACCACCTTTCCTAATAATCAAATTAAAAGATTCGGAATTTCAACTTGAATTTTATTTTTTGTCAGAAAAAAGTGAAAGAACCTTTACCAAAATTATATAAAAATTCAACTGACAACCAACTGAGGTTTAAACTTTGAAACAATTTGACATACTACCGCCACCTGAATAATAGCACAATACAAAAGTATATCGAATGTTGTATCATCATCATCTCATCTCATCATGACATTATTTTTCACTTACTTATCTACTCTCCATTCTTCATTTTTTCACAGATGAACTTGTACTCTGATCTGATCTGCTCTCTGCATGACTTTAGTTTTGCATCATCATGCAAAATACTTTAATACATGGGTATTTTCCTTGCATGTACACTCTCCTACTTCTCATCATACTATGCTAACTATTATGGAGTCTTGTCTTGTCGTCCTTTTTAGAAACATTATTTTTTGGTATCATGCGGGGAATAAAAGCAGGCCGACCAAAATTAATGTCTGTTCATTCACACATCATCATTATCATTAGCATTACCACCGCTGCTACATAAAATGATGCTACCAAACTACCAAAAGAGCATTTGTTTTGCTATAAAGTATATCATGATCAATGATCATGCTTCAAAAAATTTCAGGTCCCCTACAATTTATTCTAATATTCTAATTCCCTACATGTGTACTGTACATGACCGTTTTAGAAGAAAAAGCCACGTTAGATTTACTTTTAAGGGGATTTTTTTATTCTTGAAAAATTATCAGAATCCCATGCCATATCACTATCACACATCACCTGCACTTTTTATTCAGCGTAACGTTATCTTGTCTTTAAACTGTTGCTTTCGTTATGTCTTGCGGTTTACTTCTTTTTTTTTTAATGAAAAATAGACTTTGAGAAACTCTTACTTATTATTATAATGCTCATAGTCATGTGTATATTTCATGTTATTATCTGATATTCAAATTTACTTAAAACCTTAGATAATACACACATACAATTGTCATATCACATGAATATTATGAATTATATTGTAAAACCACTTACTTCAATGTTAAGTATCATTATCATTATACATTATAATGATGGCGGTGGTAGTGATGATGACGATGACAATATTATTTTTCTGAGTCAGGTAAGCAGAAAAATAATATTGTGTATTAGATCACATCATCATCGCATCACTGTAAAGTAAACGCAAACTTTGTTGCGTGACCCTTGTCATAACATAGTATTTGGAATTTTTTTGTGCATAACATTTTATGCATATAGTAAAATTGTACATATACATTGTATATTACTTTTAATCTTACAACTACAACATAAAATTTTCTTTTTATACCGTATGCGACGCGGCGACAATAAAAGATGATGCGGCTCAATGTCAACCTAAATCTGGCATCAGCAGTAACGCAAAATAAAATGACGTTACTGCAACTTTACTTTACGACTGCGCTGCGACATGAGCAACTCGAAAAAAAATCCTACAAAAGTCAAAAAGTTTTTCGTTTTTTTTGGTTGCAGATATTCCAACATTACTACCGCCACCATTGTCATCATCATCATAAAGCATAACTTAATGTGATCATCACAGTAATTTTCTCGACTTCAGTTCAGCTCAGTACCGTGTATAATGCTGTGTGACTGTGAATGTTGCTGAATCCTACAAAATTGTCACAATTCCATGAGTACACTTAAATTTTTTATCACATATTTTGTTAGCTCAACATGTTATGGTGCAAAATGATGCATTGAAATACCATCAGAAGAGTAGGAGTAATCATGAAATGCTGTTTTTCAGCGAAACTATATGATATTCACAGGCTTAACTTTTAATGCATCTCATGTACATTAGCTTGTTAAAATAATATCCTTCTTCCTTATTGTTGCTGGATACCTATCATGATCTGATCATAATTTGTCGGCTATATATAATGCTACTACTTTATATGAACGATTAATTATTACAAATTTAAGCATGATTCTATTTCAGGATAATTCATATCCAGTCCTTGTAAGTGGACAATCTATGCATCTAGTAACTAATACAATGATTATAAAACTCGCAAAAAAATTATACAGCAGCTAATAAAGCCATCAAAAGATATCCAATTTTTACACATTGTGCTCCTTACTGTCAATTAGTTTCATTATTTAATAGTTTTGTTGTTCAGTAAACTTGCTATCCTTTTCTTCTATTTTATAAGCCGTAAAATACTCAGGAAAATATGTTTTTGCAACAGAAAAGTGGAAACTCTCCACTTTCCACTGTGCCGCCACCGTAGCAGGCGTTTTTAGATAAACGTAACAGACAAAAATCTTGATAAACTAAAATAAGAAAATATTTTTTACAATGAAGCCTTTATAAAATCGAAAGAAATATTATGCAATAGAGGAAAAAAACTGAAAAGCTATTAATTTGTTAAGAAAGAATAGAAAAATTACTGGTAATAATCTTGTTACTTTATTTTATTGCACGCACAGTACAAAATTCGGTAAGCGATTTTCTTCTCTTGTGTCTTGTCTTGTCTGCTAGTTTTTTTTGGTTTGGGTGAGTGATACGGAATGATGAGCACTCGCATGCAATTTAATAGTATTGTTGATGAGGTGAGCAGTGTTATTCAACACATCATCCTCAGAATAATCATCTTCATAATTTGTACCTTTGGGCATTTTGCTCTCCGCAAAGCCAATATGGATTCGGATGACGTCATTCGCATTCCCCACAAAATGCAGAAAATGGTTATGCAATCCACTCATCATTTCTAATTTATAATCATCATCGGTATTTTTAGTATTAGTAGACTGACTCAACTAACTAGCTTCAAAGTAATATAATATCTTGTGTAAAAACTTTTTTTTTTGAAAAACAAAATCTAAAAAATCCATCATTCATAATCGCTATAAATGGGATTCTAATGCTTATATAATCTGAATCTCCGCTCTGCTTCCCTCTACCATAGTCAAAATAGTCAGAAAGTAAAAAAAAATGTATCTATATCACACAACTCGATCCAATTTTCAAACACGCAACATAACATGCATATTTTATATGTCTACCTATGTACGTTACATATGAGATATGAGTCTCTAAATGACTGACATGTGGTGCGATATGATATGGTACGGTAGCGTATGTAGTCTTTTGGCTGTCATCATAATACACGACATTTTTATATTCCAACTGACGAATGACTAATATTATCCCAAATCCCACAACCAACTGCAAACCATAATCCTTTGATACCCAATATGATTTTTTGATACACATAATGCATAACCCACTACTCTATTATAATGACAACACTAATCACAATCAGGAAAGCGCAGAAAACTATTACATTCATCCCCCACACATCAGATTTCTGCTTTGTTTTTGTTTTGATGTGTGTATCAGTGTCGGTATTGTTTTATGGTTTGTTGTTATAAATGGTAAAACTTTTCCTACGGCAGTTGCCAATTCAATTGTGTTTTGCATTCCTGCCCTACCTAACCTATTTGAACACATGCGTGTATGATGCGTGGTGTGGTAGAGGTAAGTAGCAGCGTAAAAAAAAAACGCTTGACGATGATGATGATGATTAGGATGACGATGACTCATACACCATACCACCAGCTTCGTCATTCTTACTACTTTGCTATTCCATTCCATTACCTATCCAAAATGGTCTACTAGCAGTTTGTAGAAAATCAATGAAAGTATAGCAGCAATATAGGTAACCTGACAAAACACGCATTAAAACAGTTAGCAAGACAGTTTCAATCCTACACAGAAAATAAACATACCAAAGTGGATTTTGAAAAATAAAAGGATTTTCTTGAACTTTAACAACCGTATATGCCATCAGCATCAGCCATGCTGATTTTTACACTTTCATGCATTTTCAACACAAAAGTGTACACGAATTATCATCATCATCGTGATCACATCAGTAACAAAAGCAAAATGGAAAAAAAGGCTTTTTGGAGACGGTATTACTCGTGACAGAAAAATGGCGACAAGTTTAGATTTGAAATTCAGTCAACCAAACTATCTTTCTTTTTGTCTCAGTCAAAAATATCTCTGTATATTTTCAGTTTAAATTTTGTTCGTTGGATGATTTTTGATTTTGAGCTTAAAATGCAATAAAAACAAACGTGTTGACAGATTAAGTGGAGTGCAATGTGATTCTGATTATTTATCTGTATGTATTCTTCCCTAAATTTTTTCAGAACTAACCTGTCGTATCGTATCTCTTTCAAGATAACTCCTTATCATTATCACACGCACAAAAATTCCTACACTGTAAATAGGCTGCAAGTAATTTGAGCTCAGTTGAATAGTACAAGCACATGGTAGTCTAATATTACAGGTAAGTTTTACACCTGTTTAGTTTTGTCAGTTAGGTATATTCACATTAATGTGTGCTCTTATACCCATAACATACCATTAACCTTCCAACCTATATATTGAATCAGCTCAACTCATTTAGAATACCTATCCCATATTGAAGATAAACATTAACCATAGCACACCTCACTGATTTCTACATCACTAAACCAAACCAAACCACACGCAGTTTTTTTTTTTCTTGAACAGTAGCACATTTATTTCTTGGGATTCCAAAATCATTTTAAAGAATTCCTTCAGGCTCGCTGTAATTTTAATCATAATCATTCAACATTTTCTAACTGCTAAACCAATTTGTTACCAGATTTAGTTTATAGTAGCATGGTTCAACACACAAGCAGCAGAAAACACAACAATATATTTGCCTATGCATAAAATATTTTTGTGGGCAGATATATTTGTATGCATGCCTGTCTATATATCCCATCCCATAGAACATCACATCAAGCATGATGATAACTTTTCTTATTTCACATTTTATAGTGATTTTTTTTACCCAAAACAAAGCAATTTTCAATTTACATCTCTTATGATGATTATGTGTAAATAGCATTAACATTACCATTAGTTATTTGAGTATACCTGAACTACTACAAAAGCAGAGTAATCTAATGACAAAAAATATTATATGTAAAGGTAATGATGATTAATGTATAGAGTTGTATGTATTTTTATGCAATTTAATTTTGTACTTTTACATTTTCTTTATTATTAAGCAACCGCACTGCACACAAAATTATCAGTGTAATTTTTTTTATTTAGACTTGCATACTAGCAGCCAGTGCAGTTTGCAGTGCACTGCACTGCATATTATGCATTCTTACACATAATCGTTAGAATCTTCACTACCAACATTTTTTCTTGTAATAAAATTATTTCTTTTTAAATGTAAATGTTATATTTTTCATATAAAAGCATGGCACATCTTTTCATTATTTACGTGCAGAAAAAAATGCATTATTACGCATTCTTATCATCTTCATCAGCATCAACATCACATCATCTTATTATAACGATATAACACGTAAACACACACATGTCCGTTCATATAAAATACCATCTTAAAACATGTACATTAAAGTTTTCCACTGTTTATTATAATAAGTAGCTTCTCTCTCTCTCTCTCTCTCTCTCTCTCTCTACTTTTTGCCTGCTAAAAAGAAAGTTCGTGTTTTTGTTTGTGCGATTTTGATTACAGAGCAGAGTTACAGCAATTCAATTTTTTCTGAAAACTCTCATAATTTTACTGCGTGCACTTTACCTCTCTCACTCATGAGCATTTTTATCAGAAAAATATGACAATTTCAAAAATGTTCACGTATCACAGTTGTCGGTATTATATTTTGCATGATAACAAGAGCAGTAGCAGTAGTAGCAACGTGATGCCTTGTGTTTCCCTTAATTTATTATGTTAAGCGCATTAACATAAACGTAAGTATAACAGATGGATCTAATAATATATCATCTGTGAATATGTGTAACAGATTTTAATCCTTTTTTGACAAATGTCAACCAACCCTTTTTTTGCAACAAGTTCAGACTTCAGACTCAGCTGAAATACTCTAAATGTTGATTATAATAATAACTTATAAAAATATTTTTTTTACATGTTGTATAAATATTAATCATACGACAAATCATGTACCTACCTACATCATAACCATTAAATATCAAAAACCACCCTGTTCTTTTCTCACTTAACTTTCCTGCATTTAATTTTTCATAAGAGATGTGGTACACTTTACACCATGATTATTAAGACTATTACTCATACAAAAAAGATGATTTTTTTCATACTTGTTTATCATGCTTTTTGATCCTCGTCATCAAAAACACAATAACAGTAAAAAAAACTAAAGTTTTGATCCCTTCTTTTTAATCTTGTCTGTGGTGTCAGTGGCACATGATGATGATTAGCTAACAACAGCAAATATTATCAGTGATACGCTGAGTTGTATTTATGTAGTCTACCTTGAAGAAGTTGTATAAGAAGCCGAAGAGTTTTAAGTTGTTTGGTTATATAAGAAAAAACCTGCTTTAAAAAGTAGTGCCTGCCGACTGACGAGACCAGACTACTGCTGACATTGCCATTGCCACTGACATTAGTGTTAAATAAATAGTAGAGAGGAGACTCTACATATTTTTTTATACATGATCATGATGACATGTATGATGATGAGAAAAACTAATAATGATGTTTGATAGGTAATGTACCAATATCAATGAATCGAATGTAGACCTCATCTCATAATAATAATCTTCTTGGCACTGTTTAAGTTTTAAGTACATTAGTATTACATCTGTAACTTGTCTTTTTTGCTAATGACAAGCGTTACTTTTAACACCAAATTTTTCTTAAGACTTTAGTTGACTTGAGTCAAGTGAAATAGCTGCGAAATGGTCAATTATGTTGTTATTGCTCATTGTTAGTTTTATGTTGTCGCTGTTGTTCTTTATGAGAAAAAGGGAGCTATTAACGTGTTCACCACAAAGCCATAAATGTTAATAATGTATTGCATAAAAATAAGTCATTTCTCAAATGCTCAAAAAAATATAATGAATGAAGGATGGATGGATGAATGAGTACGTTAAAAGGATAAAGGATACTACTACTTACTACGCAGTGCAAAAAAATTGCCAATAAGGATACTCATTAATTTATGTGGTTACAGTACGGCACCAGTGAGACCACAGTGCAGTGAAGTCACAATGATTACCTTTGTGTAAAAAAATTGTAATTAAAAACTGCATAGAAAAAAATTGTTATTTTTGCACTGCATTGCTAAACAGTTTTTATGCCTTTGAGTATCATCTCTCTCACATTTTCATCTTATGTAACTGAACTGGAGAGTAGAATTTTTGTTTCCGGTTACACTTGTGGAAAATCATTGAACCTTCATTAATCAGAAAGCTTTGAAGGAAACAAACATGAGTTGAGTTTGATACGCGCAGAGATAAAAATGTATTCTTTTCAATGACAATGGATTTTCCTCATCTTCAGGCAATTATCCACTCCAATCCACACCGGTACAGTGGCCATTGCCAGACTCCCAATATTTATAGCTTGAAGCCCTTAATCTTCTAAATGGTAGTTTGTGTAGGAAGAAGAAAGCAACGGTATTGTACATTTTGGTTGGACTACAGAAATGGGAAAACAACGGGTGTAAAAAAAAATTTGCATACACCGTATCATCATCTTCATTTGTTCTGATGCCATATAGCTTCTCGGCTTCAGGTGTGTTTTGGCACTTGGCAGTGATAACATGATGATTATAATGGTGAAAAGACCGACGACCGCTGTTTCGCGGTACCTACGTGAAAAATACTATTACGTCCTTCTGTCTGGGTCTCATGCATGACTTACAACACAACCAGCACTACAAAACAGTGGTTTCATTGCAGTAGTAGCAAAAACAAAATTATGTATCCAAAAAACATTTATCATACTCATTAACACGAAACAAGAGATACTATCATTATTCATAATCATCGGTTTTTAAAATCATCTACACCCTTCTCGCCATCATCACATTGCAATGCACAGCAATCACCAACGGGTAAAAGTGAAAGCGTATCAGGTCACACTCAAACATCCAAACCGCAAAGATTGAGGTTGAGGTGACTTGTGTTACTAAATATTTGAATTGCACACATTTTTTGTGTTTTTGAGCATCACAAAAATATAATGTTTGTGGGTTCACCAAAGGAAATAACAGTTTTTTAAAGTTTTGTGTGGGAGACAATTTTTTTATAGTGGGCTACCGAGTGTGTGTGTCCGTGTTTGGTTAACTATTCACTACTTAACCTGCTCCCAGTTGACCACAGCAGCAAAGTCATACTAATAATTTTTTTTGAATACATTGCGGTTTTTTAACTCTACTATCAAATCATTTAACTTAACACCAACAATAAAATTGCATTTAAAAAAATACGAACCAACTAAAATTTATTTCCTACTTCTTGTGTATGAATTTGTAATGCTTATTGTTTCGTCATTCATTCTAACAATCAATACAAAAATTCAGGACAATGCAATTCCATTAAAATTACATTTCAATTTTCAATCCCGGAAATGGTATTTGCTGGCCAATGCAATAGACGTACAATCAATTCAACTTACTGCCGCAAACATTGTTTTCGGAACAAGCAATATAACAGACAGAGAAGCCTCTTGTTTGAGTTGTAATAAAAAAAATATGTTGTGCAAAATTGATCTGATTTTGATTGGAATTTTAGATTAGGTTATTGTACACATTCATCTGGAATAATTTATCAAACAATTCAGGAACTTGATTTATTATAGAAATGACAAAGCATCATTTATTATTATCATCTTGAAGCGGCCTTGGCTTCTTGTTCATATCAATGCAATGCCCAATGGTCAGTTTTGTGAGCTGATCTGTTGTTATTTTCAGCATGCTTGGCAATGGCATGTAACAAGACAGATCGATTGTAACTTTTCGTAAACTTTTTTCCCGACAAATTTTCAATTCTCTTTCGTGATGTCCACACATTTACACAAAACACGTCAAAAAGTCAAGATCATCTATCATATTTTTGTCAAAAACAAAAATCTATTTTCAGTTTAAAGGGCACATCTTTTTTTTTTCTTGACACAAAACAAAAAACAAAAACACGTCATATCAAACAAAACACATTACCTTTTCCAGTAGGTCGATCCATATTCCTTGAATGCGGCAAGAAGGTCATCTCATGCACATAACCATCACTGTGTAGCAGTACATGGTCTATTTTTGAAACTACATGACACTCTTTCCTACACTCAGGATCTGCCAACACGGCTTGTCCTGTTTTTGCACACTGATAACAAATAGCCCATGCATGCTCCTCACTAATTGCTGCCGTAAAGGACTCCAAAATACTCCCCAAACTCAAAGACCCCTGAGCATCAAGCCCAATATGGGGTATGTTTTTATCAATCATTCCGTTCCTAATCATCATGATGATTACTGTGATGCGGGGGAGTACTTGAAGTCGTACAAAATGGTAATACTAAAAAAACAAAGTTTTATATCTTGAGCAAGATGTATAGCGTCACATTGCTTGGTACACTTTTTTAAATCGATATCCAGACAAAAAACTCACTCTCTACACGTTCCATACATCCATACATACATACATACCTAAACATGTGCATGTGGTATGGGAATGGTAAAAAGATGATTATGACATTATGAGGTTTGCAGGTCACATTGCTACTTTTTTTACTTAGTACTATAATTATTCAGAAGATATAACGTGCTCACATATTTGCATAAAATATTTTCTTGGAAGAAAAATAGTTGGAAATTTTCGAATTGCATTGCAGCAAACATTTAACACTTCACTTTGTCATCACTGCACTTTTAAAAATGCGATTAAGCACAGCAGACAACAATGTAGGAAGATACGTTTTTACGTTTTACTGCACTGCACTATGCACTTCTGCGAAATTTTTATGAACTTAAATTTGTCACTCATTCATATATAGAACTTGTATACATTTTTTTTATATTTATGAAGTAAACACAGTTAAATTTCAGGTATAGTTTTTCTAGTAGGCCATATTCTGGGGTCTCACATGTAGAGCACAAGGCACACACACAAAAAACCTACAAAAAGTAAACTAAATATTTTTTAAGCTAAACTTTTATCCGGAAAAAGTACACAATTACATACTATATAATACGAAGAATAAATCGATGATGTTAAAAATTTTAAAATTTATTTTATATATTTTTTATTACATTTTAATACTATTTTTTTGTATACGATAATCCACAATGATATTGTTCAAAGAGACAAAATAATATTTATTTTTTTTGGGTAAAGCGATGTATATGATTATGCTACCTGCTTTAAACTTTTAGTAAGTTTTCAAGTAAGTAAGTGATGATAATATACCTAACTTTTTAACAAGTAAAGTCTGCGTTAAAAAAAATTTGCGTTTCGGGGTAGCGTGAACCAATGTGCTTGGCTGCTGAAAGTTGACTGAAGAGATAGGAGAGCACCTTGGCATTTAGTTTTTCATACATAGATGCTCACTTTTACACTTTACTCATGATAACCATGCTACTATTGAATATATGGCCATATTGCATTGTAAAACTGAGAAAAAAGGTAGTGAGTAAAGTAAGTACACGCACATACTGTACAAAACAGTTCAGCTCAGCAAGTTGTTGAGATGAGAATATTGGTGGTGGTAGGGTTTTCATTATGACGATATTCTCTACGTAAAATACTTACGTTACGTAGTTGTACACACACTTTGCTTGAAAACTCTTTTTTTCCTCATTCACTCGTTCTCGTATAGTGTGGGCTTATTCAAGGGAATGGAGAATAGGTATGGTATAAAGTATGCATGTATGAGAGAAAGAACCTGTCCAATGGATTACATTCCCCTATTTTACTAGAAACTAACTCTAGCTAGTGTTCTAAGTTCTAAGATACCCAATTGCAAAGAATAACATAGATATGTATACAAAGAGTAGTTGTCTAAAAGTCAAGTCACTATAATATCTTCTGAATTCTGATATATCTGCTTTTTGCTGGTCTATTCCATTGTTGCTGCTTTGCTTGCATCGCATGGCCACTTTTATGTGATCGTAGAAAAAAATATTTGTAGCACAATTTCATGTGTAAGTAAACTAAATTCGCTCCATAGGACAAACTGCGTTGTTGCATGGATGTGCATGTGGAATGAATTCATACCTCTCTACTTACTTGGTTTATATTTTAGCATTGCAATTGCACATGGAAAAAATATTAAATTTCAGTGTATAGCACAACAATGTCTTGTCCAATAACAAATGACTGCTGATGTTAAAACTGATTGTTGTTTATTTTAGGTAGATGTATGAATATGCATGATTGCTTAAAAGTATAAGTAAATAAGCTGTATTTATTTTTGTTTATAAAATCAGCATGAATTAAAACTACACTAGGTCTACTTTTAGTGTAACTGAGTAAGTTTCAAAGTGTTTAAAGCTTCATCGGGAAATAAATTACTTTAGAATTAGACAGATACTTGACAGTCACGGTAAAGCGGATAGCAGTTACACCAACGAGTAGTACCATCCATACGAATTGACATGTAATTAGAGGCTAAGATATGGATGTCTGATACCCTGCAAAAGGGTCTTTAAAGTTTTTTCATATAAGCTTGAAATCTGGAAGGTAGACATCAATGATCCCTTTCTTGTTGAATGTATGAACACAAATATTTTTAGAATAACGAACATGACAGGTTGTCTACTCAGGAATGTTTTGTTTCTCAACCTAACGGAAAATGAAATGAAAAAAGTTGATAAGATTTTCTGCGCAAACGAATTTTATTTGTCGTCCATGTAAAGTATCGTCTTCGTTATTGTAAAATTTGTAAAATATAAAAACAAAACAAAGAATTAACCGGTAAATCTAACCACAAGTAAAAGACTGCATAGTGCATACATATAAAAATACATTTTTTCTCATAAAAAACATCATTAAGAGCTTAAACATAAATTAGAAAAATGCCACTGTTAAAATAGAATTAATTTTTTTTTTGAATCACTATCTCAAAAGTGATAACTTAGTTATTTTTTGATGGTAGTCCGCCTTTCCTACGCAATAGATGAATGAAGGAGTTCAAGTTCACGTTCTTGATAAGTTGATGTGCCTTTTCCTAATAGAAAAACAAAGCAAAATTAATATGATTAATTAGTCATGAGTATTAGTAAAATTATACAATTACTTCGACAAAATAACTTTACCTCGTCATTTGGTTTTTCTACCGCTTCTGCTGCTTTAGGCTGAGCTGACGGGCGTGTCTCTAGATTCTGTGGTGGTGGGTTTTCTTTACTTTGTAAAGCAGTGTTTTGAGAGTTTACTTTGACATTGCTCATGCTAATCAGAGAATATAACGTTTCTTGCTCAGAAAGCGTCAAGTGTTTTTCTCGACCTTTCACCTGGAAGCTAATGCCATGCGGTTGTCTGCTGACGTAGGGGTTCACTTGTTGTTGTGAAATGTGAGACTGAATGTGAGGAAGGTGGCGATCAATGCGATCATGAATGTGGGCTTGGGGATACTGCATGGAAGCTACAGTTGTTGCTAATTGTTGTGGCCGAGCTACCAGCACAGGGGGTTGTGGATTACATACCGCATTATCTCTTACTTGTGGCTGATGTTGACGATTTAACGGTGCAGTTGTCTGAGGAGGACGACGTACTACACCCTCTCTAATTTGTAGCTGTTGATGAGGACGAGTTAGAAGTACAGGTGGTTGGGAATGTGTAACGTGTGTCTGTTGATATGGCGTATCAGAGGGGACAGGGCCAGTTTGGGACTGACCATCCACATTCGAATTATTTTGGTGCGCTTGTCGTATTCGTGATTTTTTAAAGAGAGGAGGATGTTGGGAATAGCATGAAACACTAGTTTGGAACGCAGGGGGTTGTTGGGGAGGGCTCGTAGCATTATCTTTAACTTGGAGTTGCTGCTCCGGACGATTCCGTGGCTGAGGGGGTTGGGAATGTACCACTGCGACAGGATCATTCCTCAGTTGAGGCTGATGCTCAGGTCGGTTATGGGGCTGGAGGGTTTTGTGATTACTTCTAGAATCATCACCAAAATGCGGTTGTTGTGGAGGTATATTGAGTAATGGAGGGGGTCCACGACGCCCCACAATATTGTCACTTTGTGTTTTAGGCTTTAGGGGTGATCTGTTAACAAAAAAGATGTCCTCATAAGTACAAAAAATCAATTGAATATATATTAAAATAGTTCAACTTATTAATATAAGTCTTACGTTGGTTTCTTAAGGGTAGGTTTTGATGGATTGGTCATATCTTCTTCTGAACTAGATGACAACTCCCCCTCAGATCTTTGTTCTGGATTCTCCGTGTCTGGCGAAGATAGTACCACTTTGTGAGGTGATGGAGCTGGAGGTGTTGTCCTTTGTTGAGTGATCACGGTTGATGTTGCTGGCATTATCGAGAGCACTGTAGTGGACGGAGGAAGCTGCAAATTTGTTACTTGAGTCACGACAGTCGATCTAGCTGGTAAAATTGGACTATGAGAATTGCTAGAGCTACTCTGTGCTCTCCCAGGTGTTCTCGGGACTCCCTGCTTCATCGGTGTTGATGTCCACAGATCCAGAGGGAATGAGTACTTTATGGAATGCATGGAATTCGAGTTGGAATCAGGGTCCTCAATGACCATTCGTGGGGTAGGAGGTAATGTGAACTGGGTTTCATTCAGATTTGGAGGGGGTACTTTCTTAAATGGGGTTATCAGTGGACTATTAAACCCGTTATTTGAATGCGTTTTGTGCCCACCAATTTCATAAACAAATTTTACAGGAGTCGGTTCTGGGAAGCCGAGTGGCGCAGGAACAATGTTAAACGTGGTATTGAGGTTTTCTTGGGGCAGATGCATAACTGGAGGCTCTGGTTCTGGTGCTTCGACTTGTTGGGGTGGAGGATGAATCACAATGGGAGGAAGTACAACAGATGATTCTGGAGCAACAACTATACTTTCCGGATTTTCCTTTGTTTGCGGAGGACTATTACCAATGCCTTTGAAAGGTGACTGCAAGGATCCATCACGAATAACATTTTCCGTAACATGATAGTTTCCTACCCTTTCACGTGGATGTCCAAGTGGTACTGCTTGATCAGCTACAGCCTGTGCGGCGATGACGTCGGCATGTCGTTTGCTGTGTGGAAGATTCTTTGGTTTGCAAGGACTTTCTCCAAATAATTCCTTTGCACTTATCTTTAAAGTTACCTTGGGTTTGGGTTTCTTTGTTACAGGGGTCTTTTTGGTTCTCGCTCTACGTTTCTTATGTTCGTACTCAGGTTCGATTGGGCTTTGGTCACTTGAAAGACTTGTCTCGGCAGGTTTTTCGGAATTGGAAATTCCGGATTTCGTGTTGTTTTCACTTTTCTCTGAAAATCCATGTTTCTCAGAGAACTTGATTTTATGACTGAACCCAGGCTTATCACTTAACTCCGGACTTTCAGTTATCCTGGAATTTTCAGCAGGCTTTTCATTCAATTTAGGCTTTTTGATGGCCTTAGGTTTATCAGCAGAAATGGAGTTTACAGTAGAGCCAATTTCCTCCGCGTTTCTAGGTGTGTCAGTGCCCCCAGGTTTGTCCACGACTGCAGGGTTAACCGTTAATCTAGGAGTCTCAACGACTACAACATTTTCAATGCATTTGGACTTTTCATGCCTCGGTACCTCTGCGCTCCCATGTTTTCCAACGTTTACAGATTTCTCAATGAGTCCAGGCGCCTCAGTCTTTGCCAGATCTGGAATAATTCCAGGATTTTGAAGTGATCTGGGAGCCTCAGAGATTCCAAAATGTGGATCAATAGTAGAATTTTCCATGGGCCTAGGCCCCTGAGCGATTCCAAGATTTTCAGTGGATCCACGTTTCGATTTACGCTTCTCAACCAAACCAGTTTGCGCAGGTAATCCAAATTTTTCAGGGTATCCGTACTTATCAGCAAATGCGAATCTAGCTTTACCTTTATCTGCAAAAGCAAAACCTGATTTTTCAACAAACCCAGACTTCTCCTCGGGTATAATTTTCGGAGGAGGTCCTCGCTTCTCTGCATATCCAGATTTTTCCGCACTTGCAGGCCAATTAAGACGCTTCTTACTTCTTAATTCCGCAGAAAATAAATCTTCCGTTGCCTTACGTTTCAGAGAAGCTGACCGTTCTCCCATTGCATGATCCCCTGGTGTTACTGCCTTAACACTTGGAGGTGACGCAAATGTTAAACTCCTTACATGCTTTCTTTTTCTTGGTGTACTGTAGCTCTTTCTCTTATGTGCGAACCTTGCAACTGCAGCTGTATTTCCAGCTTTACTAGCAGATGCAATCAGTCTTTGCAGAGCATTTGGACTAATAGTCTTGAAATCGGAAGTAGGGTAGTCACTTTCCTCTGGAATAGGTTGCATTGGAGTAACATCTGGCTGAGAATTCTCAGTTAATAAACCAAGCTTAGTGCTAATGGAACTGGCATCGGCTAGATGTTTACTCACTGAAGTGTTTGAAATAGGGAGTGGAGTTTTCTTGATAACTGAGTCGCTAGTGGCATTCTTCTCAGTATTTTCAACATCACTGGATTTGACAACTGTACCCGACTTTTTATTACTATCATGATAGATGTGTACGAAATTATAATCTGTATTTTTGGCCTTCTCGGGAGTAAGTTTTACAGGGGTTGCTTTACGTTTATGAGCACTCGGCTGATGCTCTTGTATCAATGCTGTTGTCGACGTTTTCTTAACTGCTGAAGAAGTAACGTTTACACCTACGGTTGAAGTCGAGGGTGCAATGGTAGCATCAGAGATAACAATAATATCATTGGACCGGCTGTTTTTATTATCGCGATTTTTTCTGACATCTTCCCCAATTTTGATAACTTTCTCTTCGTGCGTTGGTAACTTACGTACTGTGACGTTATCAATAATTTTAGGATTTGATTCAGCTGGGATTTTTGGAGCAATTGATCTCCTGTTTAGCTTTTGCCACTGTGGGGTTTCAATGTTTTTGGTTACAACTGCTATCTTTGTACACTTTTCTCCCATGTCCACTGTTTTGTTTTCAACGACAACGGAAGTATTGAATACTGGATTCACTTTGGCACTAGCGAGAGGGGTAGGTGTTATACGCTTAACCGCATGAGGTCTGTGAGATCTTTTAGGAGTTTTGTTCGAAGCACTGGAATTCTCGGAGTCAATCCTCGTTCTTGTGTCGGTAGAACTTTCAGGAGTAACGTCAACAGCTACATCGTTTGATCTTGAAGAATTCGGTGAAGGGGTTTCAACAAGCATGTCAACCAGTGCTCTTGTAGAACAAGTCTATAAAAATATATGCACACAAATTAGTCAAACCTCAAACCACTACATTTTTATAAATGCCTACTAACTAGTCACTACCCTTATGTCATGTCATACATATTTCTCTAGTTTGAGAATTATCTGAAAATTAAATAAAGGAATTTACCTGCTGAGCGGGGTCTGCTGTGGGTGTGTGTAGCATTAGCTTTTCCGTTACCTCTGTATCATCATTCGTTTGGTTTGCTGCACCAGAACTATTTCCTTGCATAATCTCCGGGTCTTTGAACATAGCCGTTAAATTCTTTTCGATCTCAGCAAACGACGATGGTCCTGATCCTCCTAAAACATTGCTGCCATTCGACAATAATCCTATATCACTTGGAAGACTATTACTATTACAATCATCTTCTGGCATGTCTTGGAGGAGTTCCACCAAAAATTTGTCGATTTCACTTTCAGCCTTTGACGATACCTTCTGTAAAAAATCTTTGTTTTCTGAGAGAAAAAAAAACAGACAAACGACATCAAATACAAGTGTTCTAATGTTAAACTAATAAAAAAATATTTTCTATTCCAGAACTAAATTACACTTACGTTTATTATGAGGATCAAGCATATGCTCGTTAATGGTATCACTGATTTTCTGCTGCAGATTATTATCATCTAACAGCTTCTTACAAAAGATCATCGTTATGTCATCTTGTAGTCCAAACTGTACAGCGGTATATTCCTCCGTTTGACATCCCGACTCTGACGTCGATTTAACTCCTAATTGTCTGGCCAGGCACTTTGGGCATTCATAATCGTCAGTATTCGTATAATTATCTAATGTTACAGCTGGAGGCTTTGGTTTCGGATCATTATCGCTTTGAGATGGGTTTCGTTTACAATTAGAACTAGATGAGGAAGACTCATATGACTTTTGTAGCATTTTTTGTATGATTTCAATTTTACTTAAAAGAGAATCGGAGGTGAAGGATGAAGACAGGTCATTGTCCATGTCAGTGTCCAGCATGTCTTCAACTACAAGTATTACAAAAAGAACCACGAAATTAATATAAATTGACACATTATACTCCACGCAAATACAAATATGTACATTTAATTTCTTATCATAAGTATTACCTAAAATCCTGGAACTTCCATAATCCCACAAAACATCTTTCAAACCACGGTTTACCGAGGACCTCAACAAATGTTTTAAATACACCTGCTCCGAAACATTTGCAGGTTTCGGAGGAATGTAATCCGCCATTTTTGGCATTTCATCAATAAGCTTCATTGCTGATCCAGTACATTGGTTAGCGGCCAAATACCCTAAATAAAGCATAACATCAAAATCAAATACGATCATTACATTCATTCTTTCAAACACAACCAATGTGAAAACAGTTAATCAAAAACAAATAAACTTGGCTTACGCAAAACCATCACTGGAATTTCTCCAGGTAAAAACGGATCCATTTAGATGTGATTGATCTATAATCCACTAAACATAACACCAAATCAAATCAATCCCAATTAAATTCTTAATAACTTAATTTTTTTTTCAATCTTCTAACATTAATAACATATTCTACTCAAAATAGCACCAACTCACCACAAAAAGAACAGCCAACAACGGCAAAACACTTTCACACTTTCAAAGACAATCTACTCAACAAACTCAACAGCTTTCCTGAATACTTTTCTATGCAACAAATTTTCTTTAAATTTCATCGCACATAAAACACGTACTTTCTCCATTATTATAAACTGTTAAACAAACGTCCATATGATTTTAATTCAGTAACTCAAACTGAAAAAAACTCAACTTTAACTACAAAACTATATTATTTAACAGTAATTTGCAAGTTTTAAATTACAATCCACCACTCTTCAGTAATTTAATCAACTGCACAAAGTGTCATCAAAAGCAGCAGTTCACAGTTTACAGTTGTACTTTGTACTGTTGAAGTTGTCCATGCACATTTTTTTGTAAACAAAACGGATAAAAGGAAAGTATAAAAGTCAACCAGATGTATTCA
>JAQIWN010001835.1:0-18457 GCA_034699025.1 Entomobrya cf. arborea Gr-Col-00668
ATGTAATTTTCAAGTTTTATAACTTGAAATTATTTTTATCGTGTTTGTCGTATTGAACTTGTATAAAAGGTATACAAGAGCACAAGAGCTGTTCAAATACGTTGATTTAAAAATCATGGCTATCATCATCATCATCATCACCAATGTCTGAAATTTGGCTTCTGGGAACCATAGTGCAATGTATTCGTAGCAATTTTGGGTTCAAAAATTGTAAAAATGTTTGTTTGAATGCATTTCTTCTGTCGTCATGAGTCAAAACTAAAGTAATTTTATCACTATCATCACAAAATTTCAGCTGGGTGACTGGTTAATGGTAGAGGTGGCATTCGAGAACGAGGAAAATTCACCAATTTAGGTGATTTAATGTGTTGATCACCTGTCACCTAGTCTTTCTTATTATTTTTGAATTTTGCCTTAAAACTATGATTGATTGCGAATGCAAACTAAAAATTATGCTTGCCCCTATGTAATTTCAGTGATAATTGTAGTAAAAAAATCTTAAATATTCACATGAAAACGCCTAAACATTGACAACTGCACGTTTTGTTTTTATTTTTTGATAAAATATATCTTTTCTCAGAATACCCCAAAATACAAGTCTTGACTTCAGATGCAATTGTAAGAAATTTATGGGCTGCGTAAGCCACACAAAATAATAGCTTAAACAAAGTTTTACAAGTGAAAAGGAAAGTCAGTTTTTCATATTTAGGATATCCAATTTAATAATTCATACAAAGGAATTAAAAGAGTATTAAAAAATTCACTGGATTATCTGGCGTCTACACTTATGTATATAAGGTTGTATGTTGAAAGTGAACAGGAAAAGGAACGCAGAAGGGCAATGGCATGCTGAGAATGAAGTCAGATGTGCAATTTAGGTGGTGGTGTTCTGTGTAAAGGTGGCTACCTACACAATGAATAAGATTAGTAGAGGATAAAGCAGTGAAAAAGAGGTAAAGTTTACTTCACGTTGATGTCCATAGTACACATATGCTAATTTACAGTGGAACTTGCTTAAATTTGGAATTCTTTGATTTATGATTGTTATTTTTTCAATTTTAATTGTCTGGATGTCTATTAATTATATTTTCATGAGTAATCTAATGAAATGGATGAAATAATCTATTATGTTCCAAAATGCCCCAAAAATGTTTTGTTTTAAACCTTTTGTTACATTCAAGATTTACTGTAAAATTGTTTAAAATGTTTTGTCTGCTGGTAGTGGTGGGTGTGTAGTATTCTGGTGTTTTGAAAACAGTGTGCTACTTTTTGCTACTTTTGCATACATTACAAATACACACATGCATGAATGACTGCATGCATGTTTTAAATAATGCAAAGAGTGAAAGTGTTAGTTAGTCTATAATTTTCGTTTCGCACAAAGTCAGTGAGTCAGTTACACACACAAATAACATGCAGAACAGGAGGCTAATCCATCAAAAACATTTTCTAGCCTTTCATTAATTCTTCATTAATCATGATATACATACAAGCAAAGTGAAAGTTTGCAGGAAGGATGGATGATGGTGGTGGCGGAGGAGGAGAGGGAAAGTAAAAAGATTGAATAAAATGCATTTTCTTCTGTTGGATTTGCAGTGAAAATTGTATGTAAGAAATCTCACATCAAAATTGTTGTAAAAAATGGCAAGTTACGATTCACAATGCCTTTTTATATGTAAATTAACTTGACTGTAGACTATGAAATTTTATCTACATGATTTTTCATTTTAGAATGATTTTGAGCCAAGTTTCTCAACGCCATGTATGAACATTCCCTTAAATTTGATAATGTTACGTGTTTTTACTCACTGCCTACACGTCATTAGTGATAGCCCCTATATCTTTGTAAGGATTATGGGCCTATAGAACATGCGTTTTAACAATAGACTCACTTCCATTATTTTTTCTGATTATTTAGATTACGAATTCTTTCCAAAATAAACAAAACCTATTATAAAGCTAATAATGAGCAATACAGGCATATTTAGAATGGTTTGTATACAACCTGAAATCCATCCAGCGAATATTTTTTACGTGAGCGTGTGTTAATATTTTTGTAAGGGAGAGATAATGGACTTGTCACACAAACTGACATGCTAGAATTTCTAATTTTCCAATGAATGGAATATACGAAAGTTACTGTTTTTTAAGCATAATATTTTTCACCTTCATATCACAAACACTGACCACCAAACAGCAAGGCAAGGAAATTTCTTTGTATATTGTACGTTACGTATCATCGAACCCAACTTTTATGTAAGTCAATCAAAAAATTTAGTTGAGAGACAAATGTGGTGGGCAATGCTTAACATCGCTACAAAACGTGAGTCAAGCAAAATACTATTTATTTTTCTGGGAAATGTTTGTCCACAAAAGCAACTCGGCATTTTAGACGGTTGCATAATTAAAATTCCTACGAAATCGAATTCGTGACATCTTAAAACATGATATCATTTTTGCTATTCCTCATTTATCAAGTAGAAAGCGTGTTGAAAGTAGAAATGTTTAATTTTTGCTCAGGTGCACAATGAAAATGGATGCCACTGTAAAACATAATTTCATGAAACAAACATGTGCGTAAATTTACTCATCTTAGTTGGTACTTATCCATTCATTCTGAATTTCAACGATGAATTTCTATGGAAAACGGCAAAAATTGAATATGCTAGTGATTGCTGTTATGAATTCATTAAACACAAGCCGACATGGCTAGTTTTCTGGAGACTACCTAATTTCACATTTTCTGTTTTTCCTTTGCTCATAACATTTTTTCTACGTCTTGTAGTTTAGTGAGATTAATGAATTCAAAGGGAAACCGTTGTCGTATTTTTTGGCAAGAGAATCGTTCTAAAACCGCATGCTTCCAACCCAACCTTAACTTTAAAAAATAAAATTGTTCACGATTTTTTTTTGTTATTTTCACCTTCTAAAAAGTAAATTTGAGTTACAATATGTGTTCCACTTTCAAAAGTAGATTCAAGCAAGAAATAAAAAAATGTTTGGTAGATTTTCATGCTTACAATGGCATAGAACTTGCTTTCTTGGCATATAATCTGAGTCGAGTCATTACAACTATTAGTTGTAGACTGCAGATGTGCAATATATGTAGTCATACAGTAAAATTTGGGAATAAGAAATGTTCAACCCAATAATAAGTTTATTTATGTCTTTTATAAATAATAAGAATCGAAACTTTTTCAGTGTTAATGATTCAAATCGAACCATTATTATATTTATGTTCTGGTAAATTTGCTTTTGGGACAATGGTGATTATTATGCTGATAATTTACTCCTATGTGGAGATTCTAACGAGAAAAGAAATCAACTTCATGAATTTTAACAAGAAAACTTTCAAAATAGGTAGTGTCAATGAGATATGATACTACTTGATTTTTTCGAAAGGTAGTGCAAAGCAATTAAATTAGCATATACTTTAAAAAAGTTAAAGAATATTTTGAGGTACAACAAGACTAGCTACCCACTTTGAAGTAAAAAGCACAAATTGTAGTTTTGTAGGAATACTTGACATTAGGAATGACGATGATGGTGATGATGAAAATTGACTTTTATTAAAACCCCAGTAAAAACTTAAACTTTCGCATACTTCAAAAAGTTGTATGTAATTTTCCTTAGTCATCATATTTTTTTTGTAAAAATACACAGTTAAATGCTTTAGACGTTTTTCTGGATTTTTCGTTCAAAACAGAAATTTGATGTCCCGAAGATATATGTTGAGCGTGGGTGTTAAATGGTCTGAATATGTATGAAATAAAAAATACTGCTTTCAGCTTTCAACCTCATACTTTGTGTACATATGCGATGGATATATAAGTTTTAATTAGTTTCGGCAAGATGCAACGATAAAGATAACTAACTCAATATTGTAACCTTTAAGATTACCAAATTAAATGTCACCTGCTATCATTAAAACTAATTTAATTTTTTGTACAGATTGGCGGTAAGGGGGAACTCTTGGTGTCCCTCCAAGTGAAATTCTATAGGTGTCAAGACTCCTCCCACTCGGAATGGGGAAGTTCCCTCCACTGCATCGAATACGAGTGCAGCTACGTTCCCGGTGCGTCCAGAGTGATTGTCACGAAAGAGACGTACAGGTTAGGTAAACCCATCCCTTTATCAAAATCCACATTTTATTCTAACCCTTCAACTTATCATCTAACTAAAATTTGGCTGATGATTATGGATATTTGTTTCGTGTGATTTTTTTGTACAGATTAACCAACAACAAACCAAGGCTATGTTGATTAATACTGGATGAGAAACATGTGATTCTCCCCTTTCCCCATAAAAACTTCCACCCACGCAAAAAAAAATTAATTCCTTACCCAAACCAACATCGTCGCCTCGTAACTATATGTAAATATATGCATCAACTTTAACCCAGCAAGCGCATCACCCAACTTTATCGCAAATATTTTTTCCATTACCATCCATCAGACATCCACCAACCGGACAAAAAAAATTAAACCAATCAGTTATATATAATATTAAAATAAAGTAATTACTCTAAACTATATACTTTTAATCATATATAATAATCAAATCGGTTGTTATTAAACAGTTGTGAAAGCAGAGATGTAAGCAAATATTGGTTCGTTTTTGTATGAAAATTTGAAGAAAACAAAACGGAAAAGAAAACGTATAAAACTTTAGTTTTTAATTTTAAAATTCTCAACCTTTAAAATCAAAGTTGCCTACACACACAAAAAAAGAACAATTTCTTTGTTAAATTATTTTTTTCAAACATTTTGGACCAACCTTTCGTCATTATCATTAATAGACATATTTAAATGAATACATACCACAACAATGTAACATTACTGTCGGAAAAATACATGGCATTATGCTGCCACGCTTTTATAAGTGCGTACCACACACAACACACCTTAAAAAAATTTAATTAAACATTTTAATCTTCATCATGATGAAATTATCATTAAGATTAGATGATTAAATAAAATGTACGTAATTTATTCAAAATGCAACAACAAAAACAGTACCTATTCACATAATACTTATTAGAAATATGAGTAATATCAATTGTCTCTTAAGCTGTGTGTAAATGAATTCAAAGTAAAATAATGAAATTAGTAAAATTGCCTCTATGCCTATTTGGTATATAATTATTGATCACAATTATTTATAAAACACGTATTTTAAGTACCATTATTTTGTAGCTTTAATTTGTCTGAAATTTCATTGTAATTTGATTTTTGCCAAGGTGCAATTAAACTTGATTAACTGCTAAGATTAAATAATATTTATGAATAGCAATTTAGGGATATTTAAATCGATGTAAACCGAATAATGTAAAAAAGGAAGTATGTAATTTTCTCTTTTTATTCTGGGCTACACAACCAGTTACCAAAAATGTGCAATAACTCAATCTTAGTTAATTTAGATTAGATCTTAGGTATACTTACGCTTTAATTTGTATGCTAAACATGAGATAATTAAAATATCCAAATAGTAGAATGAACCTCACAATATTGCTGCTGGTATCAGCAAAAAAAATGGTGGTTGGTGGAAGAAAGAACTGTTTAGAGGAAAGGTGTAATGTGTCCAGATAACTACTGCATTCAGCAATTCAATTGAAAACGAAGTAACTGTAGATAATTTTTCGCTATTAGAGATTTCTGTCCAATTAATTTTCTAAAATTTGTTTTGACTCGGTGATGTTAATTGTATTTGCGTCAGTGAGATGAAATATAAAATTGTGAAGATAGGTTTCTCGGACACACCTTTTGTTGGCACGTGTATATGAGTTGCGAGATAATTAACAGTTAATTTTAACCTCGGTTTTTAAATGTAGATCAAGAGCCAGTTACTATTCATTTGTAGATTTGTTTATTTCCATACCATTTCATTAAAACCAATGATAAAGATTTATTACTTTCATTTCGGGTAACCAGAATCAGTCAAGTAACAAGCAATATACAAGATGACGTACCGTCTATTTTAACCGAGAAGATTATCAAAAGAAGAATTAAATATTAATTACTTAATTTTAATTAATATTTAACTTTACGAAGCATAACGTCAAATTCAAAGTAGCAGTATCAATATCATAAAGTACTAAACCAGTTTGCCTGTTTTCTCTTGCCTATTAATTGATGATGATGCGATGACATTGACACAATATGAAAATTTCACTGTAAATAACCACGAAGCAAAACAATATATTACTTGAAAATGTATACCTTCCTACCTAAAAAAACAAAATAATTAAATAGTAAATTAAACATTTAATTAAAAGATAAAAATAGCTTAGGTATCGTTTATTAATTACGATCGTTTACTCATAACTACTCAATTTATCAATAAAGCAACCTCTTATTTTTATTTACGTACCACCAATACCATAAATATAACGCAAAAGTATAAACTTTAAGGTCAATTTTAAAGAATAATTTACAACATAATTGTTACAATTTCAATTGCCTAATAAGTAAAAATTAAATTGTCATAAATATTTAAGGAAAAAACAGATACCAAAATGAAAACCTGTTGATGACGATGATGATGCCTAAAATATTTAAAACACTTAAGCCATAAAAACACATATACAACAAAAAAAATTATATGCTTTACTGTCTCTAGCCTTATACGACTGTTTACAATTAATTAATTGAGAATAAAAACTCAGTAAAAAAGAAAGAAATCCGTGTATTTGTAAATACAATAAATAGACGAAACGTTTACATCATTTCCGGCAAATGACATTTAAATGAATATTTAGATGGCAGTGTATAGACAACAGAAGAGATACGTAGGGAAAACATAAAACTATTAAAATTAGCACTTCGAAAAAAATACTTGTCTTTGTTTTTATGAATTTTTGGACTTTGGCCTTTAATGTTATTTTGATATTCAATTTTAAATCATTAGTTAACTAACTTCGTTTTTTATATTCCAGTAAACGTTTTAAGAAAATCAAAAGCCGTTTTTGGTTTAAAAGTGTGAAATTTATTTTTTGTGGATGTATTTATCTGTCTGTGTGGTACCAAAACTGTAAATCCATGAGCATGATATAATTGATAATTATTTATTTTTTATTAATTTTAGACAAAAAACTATGTTGAATGTATGTATTTTTTCCAAAAATAATATTTAAACCTTTACACTTTAAACACACGCCATTTTTGAAACATAACCATGAAAAGATCGTCATCACAAAAATAACTTTCATTATTCTTGAGTGTCGTCAGTGAGTACGCTTCAATTAAATTTATAAAAGAGGATGTAGATATTCAAATCGTCATATGTACTTAATATTTTATTCTAAACAATTGTAATGAATTTATCAGAAATCCTCAATCCTCTGAAAAAAAATGTTATATTAATTTTATCCTCAACTTAAAGTAATTCAATATGTCTAAAAATATAAATCAAATCAAAGAAGAATAGGAGCAGCAGAAAAATTGAAAAAGATGTATAAAGATAAAATTAAATATGAAAATAAAAATAATTTTTTGTCACTGAAATAAATACAATCCGTTTCAAACAAAAAGAGATCAAAGGTCACTCTACTTTCTATACTCATTTGCATTATTTCCTTGTTCAAAAGCTAGTCAAAAATTACTTCATAATGACTTCTTCATCATCTGCATCTTTTGGATGTGAGGCATTCACTATTCTACGTTTACATACGAATTTGCCTTTAACTGGCCCACCCCAATTAACCCGGGTATCCTTAAATGTCGTGTTTCATAATAGCATTAAATATGACGAAAATACTACGTTTGCATTTGGAGTGTTGTAGAATTTAGTCGACTTCGTCACAACTTCAAACTTTAAATGCACTCTCCTTTCATTAGGTTTTAGCATATTAGAATTTTTGAGGCTTTGGCTTTGGACTTCATTTCAATCATTTTTGCAGGAAGAGGAAAAAAAGAGAGCAGAATTAGAGTTCAGTTTTTTTGGAAGTATAAAAGCTGAGGAGTTTCTTCACAAGTTACTTAATTTATCGCCAACTGTTTCGGAAATCTTATTTCAGTTTCAGGTCACTTCGATTGACATTATTAGATCATCAATTTAAACAAGATATTTTGTCTAAATTAGAAAAAAAGGGTTTCGCAATATTCCAACTGAAAGGTCATGATGAAGATCACAGTTACTACTTTATCTGACCACATGTTCACCTTGGAAGTTGGTGAAGACTTGGAACTCATCAATTTCAAGGCGCTATGTGAAGCTGAATCTAGAATTCCGCTAGATAACATTCTCCTCATTTTGGAGGGTCGCCCACTCGTCAATGATTCGAAGACTCTAAAGGTATACACATTAATTGTTTCATTGTTGCATTAATGTCCATTTTAATTCACTTGCTTGAGAAGCTTATTTTTATTCAACGGTCAAAAAATTATTTGCTCTAAATTACTCACTATTTCACAGGATTTGAGAATGAAAGACGGTGATGTCGTAATGATCCACTATGATGCACCATCATCCATTTCACGACCACGTCCTTCCACTACATCCACAAGTGCCGGAGGCGATGATGATGATGACGATGAATTGGAGTTCGTGCGCGTTGACACTGGTTCTGGTTCAACTTCACTTGTTGTAGTTGAAAGTACTTCCCAAGGTGAAGATGTTCCTGATTCAGCGACCACCAGGGCTGAAGACTGCAAGCCAGGTACATCCCAAGGGGCTAAAGAAAAAGAAGACAAATTGAAGAAGATGGCTTCAGGGAAGCAAGATGCTTCCACTGCCATGTTACCGGAAGCTAGTGGCTTCAATGAGCTATCTTACGGGGACGAACTGTCTTATTTACAGTACTATAAAGACACTGGATTTACAAAGGGGGATCTTACTTACCTAAAGAACTTCAATCCCGCTTTTGCTGACATAGTAGTTAAGGCCCGTACGTATTATAAAACATGTTTATCCGCACTTTCTTCAAAACTTGTAAGCTACTTTTCGGTTTCTAAGTATTTAGTTCTTTTGTTTTTGGTTGTATTACAGAGGAGGGTGAAATGCTTGTACCTGGAAGTCAAGAGGACGAGGATATGGCAATGGCCATTAGATTGTCGATTGCCATGATGAAAGGTGCCACTGGTGAGCGTGCTTCTGACTCCGACCACCGTGAGACAGGGATGGCTTCACGGCCATATGTGGACTGCCAAATTAATGGCTGCAAAGTCAAAGCTTATCTGAGCACAAGTAAGCACTATAGTTTAAATAGTCTTCAAATCAGTTAAATTAAAGAAACCAGCGTATATTAAGTTCGTGAAATTATTTTATGAAAATATTTTGTTCGTAGAAATCAAGCTCTCAATTTTAACTTCTCGAATTGCTGAGAAGTGCCGGATTATGGACATGTTGCAGTACCCGGAAGATGGTCGTCCATACATTCCAGGAACTAAAGGTCTAAAGTATTTTGGATACATTGAGGAGGATATTGAACTGGGTGCGGGTGGAGAGCGGATGAGAACAACCTTTCATGTTTATGATCAACTTGAGACTGAAATGGTACTTGGTTTGGACTGGCTAAATGCTTGGCAGTGTGAGCTAAGCTTTATCAAGAATGAGCTATATATTAGCTTAAATGAGTTAAGGATTCCATTTGTTGAGGAACCAGCTTCAGTACGCGAGAAAGAGAAGAGGGGACACGGAAAGGGTGGAGATGGGGATGGTGCTGCTGGGGGCTCACCTTCTGTTCGAAAGTCAAGGGGACGTGGTCGTCGCCAGGATCGTTGAACCATTTTGATGTGATAATGGATGTCAATTTGATTGTTATAATGATATAAATGATGAACTATAATGCAAAATGGATGTTTAAATGAGATGATGATACAGTAATTGTTACTCTTTTTGTAATAGATTTTAAATTGGAATGAAATGTTCAGGTTGGATCCATTTTTAATTAAATTTTTGGGAAGTTGTTTTGTTATAGTTAATAATTTTGCTATGATGTATTGGATTGTAATTGTTGGAATAAAATACAAAACCTTCTTATGAAAATACACTTTAATTTCTCTTAATTACCTATTATTTTCACACGTACAGATACACAACCACAACCCGTAATTTAAAATTACTTAATTAAACTAACCTTTAATAAGTTCCAGTCCAATTTTACCTTTTAAATTGACACTTAAAATGCAAAAGCTCACAACAATCACTAATCATTATCGCATGAAGTTCAAAGCTCAGCTCAACCTGTGTCATTGTTCATCAATCATTCATCTTTGTTTCCAAACCGTTCAATTCCTTCCCACAATCTAGTCAAAATATATCCATTCACCAAACCATAAAGCAAATTAGGTTTTTAGCGCGCACAGTCGCTCTCCTTCACTTTTGCTGGTGTTTGCTGCTGTGATAGATGTGAGATGAGATGTTTATCTTGTTGACTGACTTGACTGTTTAAAAAATTGCTGAATAATTGTCAAGTTCAGTGACTAGACAAACACAGAACGTTTATGCGTAGTTAACGGTTTACCAGTTTATCAGTTAAAATTTTATTTAATGGTAGAGCAGTTGAAAATATTAGTTTTTTTATGGACAAACAAAATAGTGGAAACTTAAATGGCTTTGTAAATGATTAACAGGTGATCTTTGTTGTTGTTGTTGTGAATGTAAATGTGAACTTACATTAGACAAAGTAAAATGCACAATAACTGGTAGAAAAACATATTATACGTTTTGAAGTAATCAAAGTTCAATGAGCAGGAAGAATGATAAATGATTAGAGAGATTGTAGGGTTATCTGATCGATGAGTATTTTAGTTTTGTCATTTAATTTTGTGGTAATTATGTAGAGGCAGGTGAAGGGGTTAAAAATAGATTGAAGCTTCCATTTTGTGTAACTTTATTGCTCAAAAATTAAACTGCGTTGTCAGTTCGAGAAGCGTGTGGGAGTTGGAACTTAACTTGGTGTGAGTGTTGTGTTCCGAAGTGCCAGGGCTGTGGAGGGATTAATTAGTTGTTGTTCATGGTTATCGTCATAATTAATTGCCAGAGTTTGTGATTAAAACTAATTCCTGTGGGGATTCTCTGTGATTTAATTTTTAATTACCTTTTGTAAGTACTTTAAAATATTATATTTTGTCAAATTGTTTAGTGATGAGGAGTATAATAAATTGGAATTTATAAATAAGAGGATGTCGTAATGAAATAAATTTAATTGGATTGAAAGCTGCTATCGTCAAAAAGGGTGACCATTTTGGTCAAGGAGAGATAGTCAACATGAAGGTCACAGTTACGACGATGTCTGATGAGATTTTCAACTTGGATGTGAGTGAAGACCTGGAGTTGGAGAATTTTAAGGCGTTTTGTGAAGTAGAATCGGGAATTCCATCGGCAAATATTCTGGTTGTTTTGGAAGGCCGTCCGTTAACTGATGACAAAAAATCTCTCAAGGTATGTATTCATAGTATGCACACTTGTTTGGAATTTTGGTTATTTGTTTAGAAACTGATAATTTATTTTATGCTTTATTTTCAAAGGATTTGGGTCTTAAAGATGGGGATGTAGTAATAATCCAAAATCACCGACTTCCCGGTCAAGGTGCCGCAGCAGGCCAAGGTCAGGCAGGATTCGGATTCAATGTACCACCCTCTCGAGCACCATCTGCAGCTGCAGCGCCTGGTGTTCCCCAGTTTGATTTTAGTGCTATTCAAGTGCCTGGCGCTTCATCTTCTCGACCACAGTCAGCCACTTCAGGCCCCAGTTCCGGCGGTCAGAGGCGTCCTGCTACTGAAGATGATCCAGCTTATATACGTGATGTTCTTTTAAGCAGCCCAGAGCAGATGGCGCTAGTCAAGCAGAATAATCCTGAATTGGCTGATGCGCTTTTGAAAGGGGACTTTAGTAAGTTTTATGAGTCTTACAAAAACAACAACAATTTGGATTCCGTGTTCATCATTGTTTAAGTAGTTTCGTTTTGCTTATATCCATTTCATAGACAAATTTTCAGCTATGATTAAAGAGATGCAAAAACGCAGGGAAGAAAAGGAACGCCTCAAGCAACGTCTTCTTACGGCAGACGAGTTTGATCTGGAAGCTCAAAGATTAATCGCAGATGAAATCAAACAGAAGAATATCGATGCTAACATGGAAGCTGCAATGGAATTCAACCCAGAAAGTTTTGGAACAGTGGTTATGCTCTATATCGAGTGTAAAGTTAATGGTCATCCTGTAAAGGCTTTTGTTGATTCTGGTAAATTATTTAAGTTTCATTAATATCTCATCCATTATTACTGTGGTCAGAAGCGTCTCAAAATGATTTTAATTGTGTGATTAACTAATTTGTGTAGGCTGTCAAACTACAATCATGTCCACCGACTGTGCTGAGAGGTGCAACATAAATCGTCTAGTAGACACTAGATTTTCTGGCATAGCCAAAGGAGTGGGTACTCAGAAAATCATCGGGAGAGTTCACATGGGCCAGATTCAAATTGGAGATATCTTTCTCACATCATCGTTTTCCATTCTAGAGAATCAAAAGACTGATATGCTTTTCGGTCTTGATATGTTACGTCGTCATCAGGTAAACTTTAACTTTAAAGTCAGTAATGCTGATTGAGCATGTATGTCGTGTTGTTTATAAAAAGAGAAGAGTTTGAATTTAACTTTTTTGGGATGTTTGTGTTCAGTGTGTTATAGACCTCAACCGAAACGTCTTAGTTATTGGAACTACCGGTACCGAGACTCGGTTTTTGCCCGAAGCTGAATTGCCCGACTACGCCAAGATCAACACTGTGAATCCCGAGGAAGAACATTTATCATCCATTGGAGGCGAAGACGTAGGCCTGGCCAAGGCTATTGAAGAAAGTGTCCGTGAACAAAGGAAAAATAAAGGTGGGTCTTCGCCCAATGCCAGTGTGGCAAGTAAGAAAGCGAAAAAGGAGTAGAGGGGCATAAGTCACAGGAATCTTTAAAAACAATGATGATTTTTTTAAAGTATACTTTTAAATGATGCAATGCAAATTTTCCTTGAGATCTCATTATTTCAATTCTTCACAATGAAATATTGTACCACTGTCACTGTGATTATCATCTTCTCCAACAACACAAAATTAGTTTAGGAAAGCTGAATCCAATATATACATGAAAAGCATGAAATTAACCAAAAATTTTATATGAAATTTTTTACACTTAATTTAAAAACGTAATATTAAAAAATGTACAATGTTTTTGCTTGTACACTAGATTTTTGAATCTCAGATTCTCAGTGTTTATTCTTGTCACTTATTTTTCACATCATACAAACATGAAAATGTATGTTTTTGAAGTTAATTTAGTTTAGTGATTAAGCTTGGCAGGGATCACGCTATAATAATATAGTTCCATTCACAGTATTTATTTTTATTTTCGTAGAAATATTTTTGTTTTGTTTTGTCCTTCATATAAAAATATATCGATGCATGTCGTTTCGTATGAATTTTTGTAGAGCTAAGCGAAACGCCTTCATCAAAATCAAGCACAGTTAATAGTAATGCCACTGGGTCGTCGTCGGCATCCTCACAAGCACCATCTGCACCTCACACCAACTTCACTGAAGCTACCATTCAGAAAATTATGAAAATGGGCTTCTCCAGAGATCAAGTATAAAAGCAATTTACTTCTATAATATTTTTTATGTTTAGTTTTTTGCGTTCTATGTGTGATAAACATTCGTGATCTAATGAGCAGTTTTCCTTGTGGTTTTTGTGCAGGTCATAAAGGAGCTCGCAAATTTTAACGGAGATGAGACTCAAGCGATTGCTTCACTTTTAGCGAAATCGTTACAGTTTTGACCGTGCTGCTTTACTCTGCCCTATACATTCATCATTATCATCGTCCAAAGTCTTAAAAGTCTTTAATTGTTACAAGCTATTATATAAGCATCAAAACCAACATTTCCTTCGATTTTGACCACGAGAGAAACATACATTATTCTACCTATGTAATTAATTTTAAGGTGAATAGAATAATTAATAATTTTAAGGATTAAGAATGACTACAGGTAGAGGTAGCCGTTAATGTATCTTAAAGTTGAAAAAATATTTTCCTTTAAAGAACATAAATTAATTATACATTGACATCGACACTGTCTTCATCAACATTGAAACAATAAATACTTTAGTAAAAATCGAAATGTTATTAATTTTTCACGCAAAATATAATACTAAAATATCTTATGTCTTTATGAAAAAATATAGATGTAATGTGTGAAGGTAGAATAATTAATTTGAGTAAAAAGTAGATAAGCTGCTTCACACAATATAATTGTACTTAAAGATGAGATCTAATCAATCAATTTTGGGTTGTGGGTGAATGGGGTATTTTTAGTGTTTGAAAGTTAAGCAATAGCCAGATTTTTTTTCGTGATAAAATTTTCTTCCTTTAATGTCGACTTTGTGAAGTCAGTATAAAATGTAAAGAATGTCATCTTAAAACCTGACATTCACATTATGTGAATTTACGAAGTTTTGATGAAGAACAAATCAGAACATTGGAATCGTTATAATTCTGTAAGTTTACTTATTTTAATAAAAATTTAGTCATAAAAATCTAACGTTTTCTATTGCTTCATGAGTCATTTTATTTTGCCAGTTAAGTAGACTTAAGATTTTTTTATTGGGGAAGGTTAGCTCAAAATACAAAAATAAATTATATCATTTTTGTTTTGTGATCATTTTGATAATTTTTAGCCCGTGCAGAAATGTCAGCTCGACCGCAATTTTAGGATTACATATTAATCGAAAATTTGTTTTCCAACTTTATCAAAAACATGCATTTTCCAGTCTACTTGTGCTAATTTCCCCCTGCAGCAGTAGTATACCGTCTTGCCTTCTGGTCTGATCTTTATCTTGGTTTAGTTCGTAACTTTTTTTCCCGAAACTTGAATCTAATTTGTAAGTTTAGGATAGCACTAGTACACAGCTATAATAGATATTTGTTTGATATTATCGGGCAGCAGCAACTAGGCTAACCAACCAAAATCAGCAACAGGGTAATAAAATGTTACTTCAATAACCAGTCTATCTACTTATGTGCGCACGTAGCTTTGTTTTAATACTTGTCCTAATGGCCTATCATCCTATGGCTCTGTGGAATATGTTTAGCATATACGATGGAATTTTCTTGCTGTTGGAAAAGATAAGGACAACCGGTGGTGTTGTAGCAGCAGTGAACAGAGTAAAAACGGTGGACTGTCTGAAGCACAATAGTGAGTTGTATTTGAGTAATGAAAAGAGTATCATCATTTTCTCTGTCATGTCATTTCAGTTTTCTCTCTGACCGAAATATACTGAAATAAATGTGTCTTTGTTTATGTCGAAGTTTAGCGGGTGCGTTGTGTGCACCTGCTGAGCACAAACTATAAATACGTCGTAGCTGTTGTGTAGTGATAGGTTAAGGAGATATAAAACAATGGAACACTTTCAATGATGGAAATCAGGTTTGTGAAATGATTTTTTCGTGAGAGCAAATCAACCGACCTTGTCTCACCAAAAGACCAAGCACCTCAATAGTACATGCTACTCGAGCTCATACGCGCACCACGAATCATTCAGTTTTGTTTTAGCAAATATTATAGCTACAAACAAGTAATAAGCGAAATTAAATTTTTAACCTTGCCATCACCACCACCGCCTTTCGTACTTGAAGCTTTATAGCATGACGCATTACTTGGCTTGTTAACATAATATTTGATATCTTTTTTACGACCTTTGACTCTCGTTAGTCAAATTAAACGATACTAAACTGGGTTCATTAATTAGCGAAGATACATATGTACAACAAGGATTTGTATTGAGGCGATTCTTTGATTTTCTGCGTGTGCAAAAAAATCAAATACAAATACAACTGTTGCACTACTTCTCACTTTGCTTGTCTGTCTTACATACAAACTATGTAAATGTTGTGGTGTACAAGTTTTCTCGGGCAAGAGCTTAAGAATCTAATTTTATATCAAATGTCTATTGAGAAACAAATGGTCTCTCAATATTTCAGTCCATCTATCATTAGTGGACAGCAGTAGGTATTATCATGAGATTTCACATTTTATGAAAATTAGAAATAAGCAGCCGAGCTGTATCAAAGATACAGAGCAGTAACCTGTCGAGTCACGAAGGCCAATTTACCAGTTGGAATAAATTTAGCTTGGCCATTCAACTACTTAACAGCATACTAACGCATTTGGTTGATACGTCCTCAAACGACCTGAACCTGAGATCAGAATACTTCATTTTTTTATTCTGGTGGTTCGACCGATATTAACCATGATTGATTGTAGATTGTTTAATAACTTAATTACAGAGTGAGTAAAGTCAGTAGAACCCAAAGCCAAACCATCTCACGACTCGGCATGCGTTACTAACTACTAACGTTGGTATAATAATGCTGTTTTGGATTTTGTATTGAAATAAAAATCAGTTTATGGAAAAAATATGCCACGTATTATGATAAATGTGTAAGAATTAAATAGAAAATGAATTCGGTTTAGTGAGGTGAACTGGCATGAAAATAAAATATTCTGAAAAGGTTTTTAATGACATTGATTCAATTTTATTACAAGGTTTACATTTACATTTACAGGCCCATTCATCCATTTAAAATTGAAGTTTGTTTCCTTTTTGTATTAATTAATTAGAAGAATAACAACACATTTCAATAATTCCTGGCTAGTTAATTAGTAAAATAATACCAAAGAAACAAAACATTATTGGGCATAACACTCATTTAATTACATAATTGCCATTGGCATAGTAACTTTAATTGAATTCGTCATCATCACTCCTCTCGACATAGTCACCACCACTGCCAACTCTCCCGGCATTCCCGAACAGAGACCTTTCTTTATCAGCAGAAAGAGGAGAACCGGAAGAATAGCCGATGCGTCTCCCTCTTCCCCTTCCACCAGAATAACCAGGCGCAGGCTCACACGACCGTCCCATTTTCGCACGCGCTTTCCACATGGCTCGCTTATCATCAGGCAGCATCTTCAAAGTCATTGCGAAAATTTAAAAAAAATACCAAAATTCAACATATTACAAATATACTTTCTGAAATTACATAACTACTACCTATATTACTAAATTTAAATCTTAAACTCCAAGTAAATAATATCAAATTACCCTCCAATCTTTGTCAAATCTCTTTATCAATTCACCGTTGCTCCCCTTGACCCCCTGTCCTCTGGCAATGTCTCTTATGAACAGAATATACCCGTTATCCTTGCCAGCACTACCCCCAGTAGCAGCTTTGACTGCTTTCTTGTGGGCAGCAGCCTCCGCCTCCAATGCCGCCGCATGAGCTCTTGAAACTTTAGGAACTGCAGTAGCCTTCGCCAAGTCAGCTTCCTCATCCGAGGCAACGGATTCCACATAACTTCCAATGTTCGCAATAATGTCTTCATCAGTTTCCCGTTCCTTGTAGGCCCTTCCAGCAGCCCCACCTTGCTCCTCCGTCTTCTTACTTGAAGAAGCACCCTTTCCATCATCCTTCTTCCTCACCAGCTCGGGGTACAGGATACGGGCTTCATCCGCTAATCCAAAATCAGCGGACACTTGAGTGATCCTTGCCAAGGTGTGAGGCACTGGAGTATTGTCGTCCACGATTCCAACAATCTCCTTGTTTTTACCCATCAACCGAATGGAAATCATCTTGACTCTTGGTCTCACGTCTCTGTGAGTTTTTGTAGGTTACAAGTCACAACTAATCAAAGAGAAAAAAAAGAGAAAGAAAAAAATTAAATTGAAATTTTTCACCTTCAAGAACACAAATTTTTCTCTTCTTCTCAATTAACTCAACAAATATAATTGCTGAACTAAAAACTTACAATTTATCTGACAATTCACTGAAGACTTTCACAATTAAATCACTTTTAAAAATTCTACTCCACTAACTTTGCTCTGCTCCGCTACCACGAAAAATGAGACTAGATTGAAGTGAGCTTTAACTCAAGTTCACAACGCGAGTTTGCGAATGACAAAATTACGTAAGTTTGGTCGTCTTCTACTAGATGCGCAATCCTACTTGTCTTTCTTTGTCTTTTCACTTTTTTTGTTCTAGAAATACAAGCACGTGGCATTCGACGAGCTCGAGCTATTGAATGCGAAGAAACACGCTTTTAAAGCAAATATGCAAATTACTAGGTTGGTTTACAATGCAAAGATATCGCTGCACAAAAAACCGTTCCATCTTCTCAACACGACGTTCGCATTCTCGACAGAACAATGAACAAAGTGAAAGAGAGAAAGTCACGCATGCGCATTTAACTTTTGTGCAAGTGGTATACTTTTTGTGTAGTGCAATTTAACAGTTCACATAACACTTCACGTGGAAATAATTGTACTTGTCATACTCATATTAACTTTTAGTAGAGCAAAGCAAAACGGCTTCGTATATAAATCAAGCATGTGCATTGGAACATTTTATTACTTGCGACTTTCGCAAGTATTCATTTTGTTCCGTCCGTCTGTCCGTCTGTCCGTCTGTCCGTCTGTCC
>JAQIWN010001836.1:0-18452 GCA_034699025.1 Entomobrya cf. arborea Gr-Col-00668
CCTCGATTATCCTAAGCTGCCATCCGAGCGTGTAAGTACAATGCGACTTCCTTTCTAAACACTCTTAACTAAAAAAATCATTTTTTTTTCTCACTAAATCATGTCATGTCATGTCCTTATTCACTATTCCCCATCTATCCGTGTTCTCACTTAACCCCAACTTTGGTGGTTAGTGCCCTATTACTCCCTTAGTCGCAATAAAGTACTTACACTGTCTCCTTTTTTTTCGAGGTATCCACCCACTGCGGCCCCACCCACCTGAGATTTTTTCGGATGACACCACCACCTCTACAGCATCTCAACTCGGCTCTTGGACTATTCTCTTTACTCGGAACCTCTCTTCTCCATCCATCTCTTCTCCGGCCTGCCGGCGCTTGCGGATGGCCCCCTTTTCCGTCGTGTCAACATTTTTCCATCGTCATCATTTTTCCCTTTTTTTGTCATGAATGTGTTTGAGTGATTGTTTTATACAATATTTCCAACATTATATCTTATCATTTTATTCATTTATTTTTTTTAATGGGATGGAATAGGGGTGACGATGATGCATTGCTGCATGTGTGCAGGAATAAATGCATCATTGCCACCACAATTTCCTTCCTGTTACCATACTTTTATTATGAACAGTTTTTGGTTACACAACCACCTAATATGAAATGAAAAAAAAACACATACAACGCAAAATACACAAAAAAAACATAACATTATACTTATTAACTCCACTAACCCATACATATTTAAATTCGTCTTTTTCTAGGGCGATACTTTAACCCCTTAACACATGTACTCATTAATATTCACAATTTATTATACCACTTATTCCCAATTTTAATGATGCTCACAAAATGTTTAAAAAAAACCACATAACACAAAAACACAAAAAAATATCCATTGTATCATTTTTACTATTTTAACGCATATTTTTTTAATGTGTCGAAGGGAGGGTGATGTCATGTACTGTGTACATGCTTCACTACTTTCCCCAAGCACAAAACAGATTATTAGTATGAATGGTGCTTTTCCCAAAAGGAAAGCAATTGTTAGATGCAAAAGTCCACAAATAAACTCACTCACCCACTGCTCTTACTTAAAACAACACCTACGAATTTAGCTACTCCCACTTATTTATGCATCAAGTATTTACATACATATCTATGGTTTAATAACTTTGTAGGGAATGTTGTTATTTGATATTAATATTAGTTTAGTTAAGATTTTTTTAAAAAGTTTATTTAAATATGTCATAGATTTCCTTTATTATGTATTTGTGTTAGTCCAGACAAATGATCAACTTTTTACGCGTCCGTACTTTATGAGGTTACTTTCTATTTAATCTTTTTTTATATTATAAAAGAACTATACTGAACAGCAGTTTTATATTGCGATAATGAATATTCAATAATGAATGACTAAGAGCTCATATATTATTATTATGACATCAAAAAAATTATTGAGAGCAAAAAAAATGTATACTTTTAGCATAGTTACACTTCAACCATTCCTATTTATTGAAAATTTACAAATTAAAAAAAATATTTAACAAATTTAACAGTCTTTGGAATGGTTTATGGTATTTTTAAGTAATTTCTAGAAATATTTACAAATTGCATTGAACAGTTTACTGTGATACAGAGTAATATTTTTATTGAATTGCCTACAATCGTGGTTAACTTACGGCTATTACTTTTTTAAACATGCTGAAAGTAAAAATATATTTAGGATTGACATAATATTGTAACTAAATATATAAAATTGTTAAAATATTAAACCATTTGTGCTTTAATAAGAAAACAAGTCCAGCAGAACATGTTTAATTTTTTAGGTTTATTTTTTTCATATTGTCTTTTAAACATGGCTTTATTTATATCTTGTTTTGAGTCAATTTGCACAATTTTACTCATTGCCATGGTCTAGTTTATTTTCAACACGTCTTGAACTCTCCGATCTTGACCCCTTCCCTACGAATTTGTGACAGTTTTGTCAAATGCTGGGTTTCTACAGCTATTAGTGAAAATGCTTGTAATTTTGTGGTTGTTATTCGGGGGTTGGCAGTTCTTCTTTCATACGAACACATTTGAAATAAAGTTCATTTGGATCTGGGCCAATAGACTGAATTTTTTATATATTTAAACTGTGTTCAATTAACAACACATATTGGACCTTTCAATTAACTTAACTACAATTTAACTGTTATTGTATATCTTTATTTCTCAAATTTAAAATGTTTATTAACTTTACAATTTTTAAAGTAACATTTAAGTTCCAAACAAGTTTTTCCAGATAATAGGCAGCCTACAATTTAACAAAATAAATAGAACCACGCAAAAATAATTTAAAACTTCCTACATATACATTTTTATACACATAATCAAAAAACTCATACTGGTTCCGAAAGAAGACGTTTTGAAGGATCAACCTCTGCTCAGGATCGAGGAAAAAGCCTTCTTCACAATCTTCCAAAGAGATTCTGTAACAAAACTGGGGTTACTTGGGAATTCAGGACTACTGCTACTGCAAAAGCTATTTTAACCAGCTATATGTATGGGCCTTCATCATGCAGTTGACCAAATAAGTAATAATCTAGGTCCGGATTTTTGTCTCTTTAAAAGACTACAAGGGTGCAATTTGATAGCAATAACAGTTTTCTCCACGTTACTACACCTTACCAAACTAGTGTCGTTCAGGTTTTGGTTTGCACTTTTCTGCCGCAAAGTTTAAATAAAAGGTTAAATTTACTTAAAAACAATGTAATAGATCCAAAAATCAGATGAACTGGCTAAATATTTTTGTTCGGACGCCAAATTTTGCATTCGGATTACGTTTTAACAATATTTGTTCATTGAAGTATTATCTCGGCAATAAATCCGATTATACACAATAGCATACCTTGCGCATATATAAGCCAAACTACCAGAAATTCAGAATATGAAGCCGCTTTGATGCTTTCCTGAGTCCGAATATTTGACAACTCTTCATAAAACTTTATTGCTTCTTCTTTAACGACAGGTGATACTTTAGGGTATATTTCTATAATGGCGTTAATATGAGCTAGAGTAAATATATTGATCGTCTCAATGTTCATAGATTGGTGAAATTTTAAATAGTTTTGAAACGTTTCTCTGTACTTTAAAGTAACTTCTATTTGTTGTCTATATAAAAATATTCCAGACTCAATAAGAGACCCCAAAGCCAACAAATACCTGTCGGTAAACAATTGGTTTTGTAGCCAGGCCACCACTTGACTTGAAGATGAGACTACATCATCATTATTTCCATAAACCAACATGTCTTCTTGTAAGGCTAGTGCTGTCAAAAACGGCATATCACTACACAGCCCTGTATATATACCAACTGCAAAATTTTTAGTTTTTTCCAAAAGTTTGGTTTTGGAAACACTTGCATCACAAAAACTATGTCTAGTTAAATTTACATTTTTGTTGCCATTTTTCCACCAGTTGAACATTTCATCACCAAACTTTAGCGTCTTACACAAAGTTTTCGCGTAAACCCTCATCTTGGGATTGGAGTTTGCGAAATATTGCATATTCATAATGTAATTAAAATTAATTTTATCAAAGTTTTTAAATGAACAGCGCGTCATGAGTAGTTCTAAAGATTTGTTGGGTTCCACAAGATTCTCAAATGATTTTGGCAAACCTTCAGGATCAGACACTGTCGTAATTTCTGAATACATTGAAGACGTATAAAGTTGTCGGATTATTATACCCAAAAATATCCAAGTAAAAATGCATGTCAAAAAGGTGTATCGGTGTTTTAAATTTATCACTTTCAAATCTACTCCTTGTTCTAAAATTGATGCAACAAACAGGAAAAAAGCATCAAGTCCCTTGTGAGAACGAATTGTCTTTGTAATTAGTAGCAAAATTACTAATGTACACAATAGTAAAAGCCACGTCCGACTTGTAAATGGAACCAATAATGAGCTTAAATTTTCGAAATTTTGGGTCGCAAGGTTACTTTTTCTTATAAAAACGAAATACTTTAATCCACCGTACCTAACATTTCCACCATATGGGCTATGATGATAATGACGAGTGGTCTCGCCGTTACCTAAATCATATATGTTTGGGTAGTTTATACTGTCTTCCGATGTATTATAATAGTCTAAAATATTTTTCTTAATGCAGTCATTTAAATAATCATTGAGTTTGGATGAACATTGCTCTTCATAAACATTCGCACCAAAATGTTTCGCGTAACTTTGACTAATACACGTTTGGGATTTATCGTTTTTACAAACATATTTCAAAGCGGTTATCGATGAACGAGTATTCAGTAGCTTAGCGAACCCTATGGTAGTCAACAAAAGAGGCACCAAATACACACTTTGTATGATTTTGTCAACTTCGAGCAAACCCTTTTTGCCATAAGTTTGACAGCTTCCGCTTAGTAGCATTGTTGGTTTATGTAATAGTATCACAGTCACAGGTAAATTAACTGGTATTCTCATTCGAGCATTATCGGTCGAAGTAGTGCATGGAATTAAAACGTAATCTTGAGACAGTGTTGTGGTGTGGAAAATACTAGACCTGTCTGCTGGAATGCTGTTTGTTGAAAACCAGGCGTTGTCGACTGGATTTAATTTCATGTAACCATTTTTGTCCTCAAATACGTTGGGTAGTGACACTTTGCAAATCGAAAGGAACTTTTGTTTGTAGATTGACTTCATATAAACCTGGTGTAGAACTCTGTATTCTTGTGCTTTCGCTTCTAATTCAGCAAGAACTATGTCCGTTTCATTTAAATTGGGTGCAAAGGAGGATAAATGAATGCTTATGCAGTTTTTCGAAACTTGGCATTTATAAAGATAATCGTAATACAAAGATGAAAACTTTTTGGTGTAATCTGGAGGACCTGGATCATAAATAGTTGATAGTGGACGTAAAAACTGAATAGTACATTCACGGAATAAGTCCAGAACTTTCCATTGATCATCTATGAAATAAGACATGGCACTGGTAGTAAAACACAATAGTATCAGATGCAATTTTGCCAACATAGCTTCGCGACAAGGGTAATGGAACGTTTTTCTGTAGGGTCAACGATTTTATTGAAAACAGTTTTTTAACTGGCCTCGCAAATTAGATACAAATATTTATCTCAGGTAGAATGAAGTCTAATAAGAATTGGTTATCCTTCTATGAATTTTAAATTTATGTTTAGAGTTTAAATAATAAAATATTTGAGTTATTCACGAAATCGTCGTTTGCAGATGTAAGCCAAACTCTTAAGGGTTTACCTTCAATTACTTAGCTGTCACTTTCAAGGATTTGAAATATTTGAACTAGATTTTGGTAGCAAAAACTTAATAAAATGGTTTTAAGGATTATATTAAAAGCTTATATAGGCTCATATTGAAAAGCTTACTCAGTGAGTTTGTTTGTTCCATGAAATTTAGGATTTGCATTAAGAGTTTGTTCAATCATTTATGTTGTCCTACAACAGCTTGTTCCGAAGTTAGAACGACACAATTTGTCCAAATGTACCTCTTAAAAAATAAAAGTGCTAAAGCCGTTAAGTGCTTACAATGTGCTTTTAATGGTTAAATATTATATTGTTGACGTATAACTGACAGTAAGAGGACTACGATAAGAAGCGCTAAACTTAGAATATTTTAAACAGCTGCATTTACACTCTACAGACCCATAAGCTATTATAATGACCTAATAATATTATTCTCACAATAATTTTCATATATAAAGCACGCTTAAACCTTTTCCTGTCGTACTAAAACTACTTCGGAAAAAATATTATTTTAAATTACCAAATGGATGTGTGTTTTTAATCACCAGGATTACGAAAAGTTTTAATGCAATTTCAAAACCACTTATGTATTTTTATCTGAACATTAATGAGTAATTACAAGAAGAAGGAAGAAGATACTCATAAAAGCACGACAAATTTTACAAGTAAATTTTACAAGTGCACAACTTATTGGGTTCAAATAATGTTGTAAATATGTTACAAAACTTCATTTATTTCATCGGGTGTAGGTTGGGTTTTAAACATCTCCCCTATTGTTTCAAAAAAATCATATTGAGAGATAAATTTAGCATGAACATGAAAAATAGCTTGATAGGTGGGGATGCCATGTCATGACACTAATGCTTGAATATATGAATACATATACAAGAAAATCGCCAACGCGCTCTAGTAGTTAGTTTGTAAAGATTTATAACTTATTCAGTAAAGTTGCATTGGAGCAAAAAGGTGGTTACTTAAAGTGTACATACTCATATTTTGGTAATTTCTACGTGACCAACTTTACGATTGTGTCGTTGATAAAACATTGCTATGAATTACATGATATTTTGCTTTTGAGTGTGTATACAGGTACAAATAATACTCAGAAACTTTTTTGCACATGTTGAATATCTTTCAGAGTCTATGCAGTTATATGGTAATTGAGTAAAATATACTTTTATTTTTGAACTGTAAAAAAGTGACCTAAAATATATTATGAAAATAATTAGGAGCATTTTATGCTGACCAATAAAATAAGCATAAGCACAAATAAGCAGGTATCTGAACAGGCAAGTACTCCAATCACATTTATTATCAATACAACTAAAAAATGAAGTTGATTGCATGTAATATATGGAAATTGAACGTGTGCTACATTTGTACATGTTGATACCAAAAAACTTGGTATATATAACCATATTTCAAGTTGGTCAATTAACATACTATTACGCCCTGTTTGCAAACATTTAAATTAAATCCGAACTCCTTCTGTCATACTTTTTTTACTTCGAGACTTTTTTTCTTGCAAATGGTCGGAAGAAAATATTTTCAGAACGAAACCTTAAAGCATTGAAAATTAAAATGTTATTTTTACTACAAACTTGGTAATAAACTTTGCGCTTTTATTGTGAATTAAGTTTAATTCTAGATGAAACTTATTCAGTAACAAGTGGAAATGATTTTCCAATTCATAAGCAACTTGACAAGTGCATAGATATACCTGGTATAAAGCACATACCCCGGTAAAAACTTACAATGAAATATATACATCATCATATGTGTTTAATACTAAAGACCAAATCATGTCTATAAATCATGTGGTACATTGGAGAAGACGTAGGATGGTATGGAAAAATGTAGACCAATAACATTAGCAGGTACCTGAATACACATATATACATAACGTACACACAGCATTGAAGGGTAATGCCCAGATGAGATTTGATTTATCTCATATGTCTAAATACTTTTTTTTTAAATAGCGGTACAATAAATAAAATTGTTTGCGTTAATTAACCCGTTTGTTTTCCATTTAATAGAGTGTTTATCCAGTCCATTAAGATTTTAATTAAATTATATAAACTTTTCAAGGAACACTAAGCAAAAATGGCAGGAAATAAAGTTAAGTTGTTTGTGTGTATTTTCTGTAACAAATCGTTTTTGCGAAAGGACGAAATGTTCAAGCATTACTACATGCATACTCGCGAAAAACCCCTTTTCTGTAGTTTTTGTGACAAATGTTTTACAATGTCGAGTCATTTAAAATGCCACACTCTTATTCATACAGGAGAAAAGCCTTACCAGTGTGATATTTGCAGTTCGTCGTTTTCTGATAGGTCTGCTTTTCTACGGCACAAGTTTGTGCACAGAAAAACTAACCAATTTAAATGCAACGAATGTGGTAAATTTTATTCGCAAAAACGAACTTTAAAAACTCACTTGACTACACACAAAACTGAGAGCCCCTTCACCTGCATTTTTTGTGGAAAGTTTTATTCGTCGGGTAGCATCCTTGATTTACACCTTGCATCACACACCGGGGAAAAACCGTACTGCTGCACAATTTGCGACAAAAGTTTTTCTGCAAATGCAAAATTGCGACGTCATCAACTCTGCCATTCCTTGTTCAAGCAATACGGTTGTGCAGTCTGCCAGAAAAAGTTCAAACTGAATGAACATCTCAAACAACATATGGCAGTTCATAACAATAGCAAGCAATACAAGTGTGGCGAGTGTGGAAAATTTTTTTCTCAAAATGGAACGCTTACTGCTCATAATAAAGTAGTTCATCAAAAAATTAAAAATCACAAATGCATCTTGTGTGTTAAAGGATTTTCACAAAAGAGTGGTCTCGCGATTCACATGAGAGTACATACAGGAGAAAAACCGTTTAAGTGTGAATTATGCCCGATGTCATATTCAACAAAGCAACAGCTAAAAACCCATAACCGTTTCCACTGTGGAGAATTAAATTTATAGTTTTAAAGGTTCTGGAACTGACCTAATGAAACATTTTACTTTTAATTGGCCAATAGCGAAAACAATGCAGTGAGTATAGAATAAATACGGAGGTAATTTTAAGAGAAACAACAGCTTACGCGTCTATATGAAATTGAGTAGAAGTACATGCAACATTAATGTAAATAATTTTTGAGCTTATCAAGTTTAAAAATCTATTTTTGAAAACGAATAAGTTAATACATGGCTTATATTTGCTTCTTATAGTTTATGCAATATTTAGTTTACTGTAAATGTTAACTAGAAATTAAGTTGTAACTATTAAATTTTGTAAGTATTAGTGACCACAAACTCAAAGTGGACGATGAAGCAAAGCCAGTTTTGTAAGTTTTTTCGGTGAATAATTTTTTACTACCTATAACTTTAATTTTAGTTGCTAAAAATAGATTAATAATGACATAATAATTTAATACGAAGGTGTTTATTGAAGGAATGTTATTTTGTAGAAAAATTATAGTACAGGAAAATTGAACATATATTGGGAATTTTGTATGAATTTATATGGGTGTAAGATCTTTACATACAAAGCCGATGTATGGTTTGAAATATACCTTGCTAGTTTAAAGGTTTTTAAATATAGATTTAATGAAAATAGTTTCTAAGCTTGACAAGCAAGTTACAACATAGATTTATTAGCACGCATTGCAGAACAAAGGACGAATACATAAAACCATTTTGTTCCTAAATAAGTTTAACTAAACAATATTTTTAAACTTAGCTTTTGGAATTTGTTTCATTTGTATTTTTATCTTAAACCAATACAGTCAAGGCCCACGTTTCTATATAGACACGTCACGTGTCACGCATTATTGAATGTGTAATTGATTTACGAATTGTCCAACCAGCTGCATAAATATTAAGAATGGAAGTTGAAGGTTAAATATGCATGAAAAAACTCATTTACGAAAACAGCTGACGTGTCTTTGCTAATTCTAATAATTTTTTTAGTTTCAAAGGTTTATTTAAGGCTAAATTCATATCAATCAACTTATGTTTGAATAATGAATGCAGTTTACAAAATGATTTTACATCAATAACGTTCATTTACTTATTTGGTGAACTTTTAGAACTAAGCAGTTTAAAACTTGTATTCTCTGTTTATACTTGTTTTATATTATTTTAGTGTAAATGTAAAATTAGGTATTTCTATGAAAATAACTTATCTGATCCTTATAAATATATATGCGTAATTGCAATTTCAAAAATTGAAAAATAAAAAATAATCGACTATTTTCTAATCATCTTTTTGCAAAGACTTTCCTGTTCAGTTTGAAACTTGCTACGACTATAAAAGATTTAAACGTGGCGTTCATGTTCCACTAAACTTGGCGAAGAAGGTTGAAATTAACAGATCTTTAGCAGTTTTTGCTACACATGTTTTAAATATAAATACATGTTTAGTAATTAATTCCAAAATCTATTTAATCTATTTAATTGAATTCTTTCTTAATAACAATTTTGCGGTTTTACTTGTAATTAAAATATATCTATTGAACAATATTTTGACTACACATAATGCAACTGGTATGCTTTCAGATGAATAAAAGCTAAGCCTTTAAGAGTCTGTTCGACTGATGCCATTGCAAAGTCAAATACTAACAAGTAGTTTTTATTTAGTTTCTGCTCTCGTGGAAGAATAAAAAGCCGATGGAAACGTTAGTTCCTTTATTCTTGCGAACAATGGCTTCGGTTTGATCAAACTTTTAAATATAATTGCAAAACTTTATCTATCTTTTAATTTTTGTACAATAGTGTATTTTATTACCTGCTTAGTTTTCGAAGCTTTTTTTAAAAGTATACGTTTGTTACTTGTGTGTAGAAATGACTATTTTTAAGGTGCTTCTAGTAATTGCAATTCCAGCTTGTTAAAACGTAGACGAAAAATCAATGAATAGTTAAAGTTAATGGTACAAATATTTTTATTATTTCCCTCACAAATCTTACCAATTAAAAACCTAACAAATAGTATATCGTAAAACAATTTTTATGTAACTTTAAACAGTCATTTAAGAATTACTCATGATACCTAACAATCATCGTTTTGCGTTAAATAAACACAATATTTTATTATATTTCAGGAATAATTCTAAGAAAAAAAACATTTTTTCCTTGGCCATTTATGCCGAGATGCAAGATGGCTTGTTAAGTTACAAGAATAAGCAGATGAAAGCAAGCATTTGTCATATTAAAATGTTTTTTTCGCCTGTATGAACTCTCATGTGTTTTCCTAAATCACCCTTCGAACAAAATTGTTTTCTGCACAGTTTGCATTGATGATCTTTAATTCCACGATGAACTACATTAATATGTTCCCGGCAAATTTTATTCAAATCGTACACTCGGTTTTTAAGTCAAGGTTAATTCTTATATGCATATTTAAGAATGCCTTAACTTAAAACTTTTCCACGACTTACGGAAAATTTGGTGCAGTATTTATTGCCTAGGGGGGCGTCTAAGCTACGTCGGCTGGGTTTATTAATGACTGATTTGAAAATATGGTGTAAAAGCTTGCGTAATTAAAATTCCAGTTTATCTGAACATATGTATTCTCACTTCTAACTAACAAAATCCAGCACATTTTATTTAAAACCGTCTAAATTAAACTTAAACTATTAACAAGAAACTTTAAACAGTAACCGCTACCTTTGTAACGGTTTTGGGAAAGTGAACATTCACGACAATTAAAATATCTTTTGTTTTAACTGCCAACAGAAGGTTCTAAACTTTTGAATCTGAAATCTTACGCAGTATGGGACTCCGCACCAGTATCAACCTTACGTTTTGTGATATAAAATTGTTTGTTGTAGAAACCAATTTTCAAATTGAATATTTAGATTATTGCCATCGGGACAAATTACTTTATTTCCTGCCATTTTAACTTAACGGACTTTGAAAACTTTAGTACACTTTAAATTATTCTTGATGCACCCTCTAATAAATAAAAGAAACGGATAGTTTAACGTAGACAATTATAATTATATCACTTGTTTATTAGACATTTCTAGATTGTGAAGTGAATAATGTAATCGAAAACCAAATTATGGCTTACTTATTAAAGTCTTTATAGGATGAAGTAACATTTGCTTGAATAGATCTACTTCAAGCTACGACGTTTTTTATATTGTGTAGCTACTAGCTACGTGTTTTATGTTTTATTTTAGTATTCTATGCTGGAAATACATTCTTAAAGTACTTTATTTAAAAGCCAAGTAAATCTTTAATACAATATATTAAAATGTACGATACTCAAAATTTGTTGTAATAAAAAAACGTGAATTAGCTTTTAATTCGGACTGAACACGATAAGTAACATATTACTTCTGTCAGCCCCCAAATTGAGAAGCCAAAATTGGGAAAATGTTGTTATGTTTCTAGGCAGTTTACTGAATTTTGCCAAATAATATAACTGGTAAACTCAGAAGTTTAAGAGAGTTTACCTGAAATTATACCTGAAATAAAAAAAAAATCATGCGTCATACTTTAAATGTGGAAATAAAGTTAAAGCTGAGTAAACCTTTTAAGAGTTTAAGTAAATTTAAATTGTAATTAAATTGTTTAAAGTACAAAATTATAATGCTTCCGACGATAAATGTTTCCCATGGGAAATGAGGATTGGTGAAGCGGTGGTGGTGGTGGTGTCATTGCAATTTTTGGAAATGTTTTTTACCAAGTTTTTTTTTGTAATTTGTGGTACAAGTATAACTACAAGTAGGGTTAATGATTTTTGTGCATTAATTTTAAGTTGTGAAAAATGTGGTGGGAAAATTAAAGATCTTTCAATAATTAAATTTTATTTATTTATTTTAAAGTTAATTTATTTTATTTTCAGAGAACATCTAGTGGCGAATTGCCAAGTGGTCAGTAGTCAACATGTCTGGTTGTTCCGTAGTCAGGATCAAGTAGCAGTTTATGATCCCACCCTTGCCAGAGGAGTACAGTTTGCTGGCATTGTATCAGGAATTTTAGAAAAATCTACCACCACCCATGCAGCCTCCATTGCCCGAGGCGGAGAAGAATGCCAGTTTGGTGCGAGTTTGAGGGATGAGGTGAAGTATGACGGGACATTATTGACCCCCCACAAGAGTTACCTTTCCAGGTGTAATTTCAGACTTTCACGGAGGATGGAACTGTGATGATCACTTTCTTGGATGAGAAAAATCAGGTATGAATTATAATATTTTTTTTTCTTGTTGTTTTTTGATGAAATAGTTTATTTTTTGATGAGGGCCCTCACAATTATTGAAATCGTCTGCCTCATTTGCATTCATCTTGACGACGCGGGGAAATTGAGTAAATTACCAATTTATGTTGTCGGGCAACCATCAGCTGGAAACTTTTGAGTCCATCATTCTAATAAAATAAAGAACGGATCATGTGTGGGAGGATCTAATGACCCGCTACTCTGCTCAACTCAAGAAAGCCTTCTTCAGTCTTTCAGTGTTGAACGACGATGAAATTGCCATGTTTAACTTGTCAAATCTCACGAAATTGCAAATTGGACTTGGGCTTTGGGGTAGGGGGAAGATCGGCTGGGCTCCAGGAATTCGTGCTTTTGCTTTGGGCGATGGAGGTGCTCCTGGGCTCCAAGAATTTGTGCTTGGGCTTTGGGGAAGAAGGATTGGCTGTGCTCCAGGATTTCGTGCTTAAGCCTTGGGCGATGGAGGGGCTGCTGGGCTTCAAGAATTCGTGCTTGGGCTTTGGGGTGGGGGGTCTTTTCTGGGCTCCATGAATTCGTGCTTAGGTTTTGATGGCAGGACTCTGGGTTCTAGTAAATCGTGTCGGGATTCAGAGAGAAGAGGTCATATTGCACGTGAGTTAAAAAAATTATTGACTGTTGGCTGGCTTTGTTAATTGTGTTGATTTAAATTTTTAAAATAAAAAGCGTACAATACAAATTTTAGAATAAACTCCACTAACCATGATTTTCATATAAAGACTAAAAAACCGCTAAAGGCCATTAGCTAAACAATGTTCACAGCTGAGTCTGCATTGGCTCTAAATTTCCCCAAAAAAATAAAGCAATGAATAATGCAGCCCGAAAATGCCACACAAATGGAGCTTACAATTACGAAAATAAGCTTTACTCATAAAAAATACAAATATTTTAAGAGTCTGCATAAACAACTGCACCAGAATTTCTAATTTAGAAATATTTATAAATAATTGAGTTCGGTTATCCAGGAATTCACCTCAGAATTGCATGTCAAAATACATAAAATTGGCAGCAGAGCAGTACCACAAAACCAGAACAGTAATATATACTTATCTGAACAAGATATTATCTCCACTTAACCTGTAGCAATAAAAACACAGAGTATAAACCAGTAAGTGAAGTTAGCTTTATTTTGAGTACTAGTTAAAATAATAATCTCACTGGTAAATCCATTTTCATAATTAATACTCTTTATTAATTATAAATCAGTTCGGTAACATCAAAATGGAAAAAGAAATCTTGAGTGAAATGTTCACATTGTGAAAAGGTTTTTACTTCAAAATGTGGAATATTTGGACATACTAATGTTGATCTTAATGTACATAAAGGCTTGTTTTGTCACAAATTTGTTGGTTGTGCACAAAAAGTTTCTGTCTAGTACAAAACACACATTCAAGAGAAACCGTAAAGTTGTAATTATTGCGTAAGTTGAATTCGCAGATTGAGTGCGAGTGCACATTTGCAACAGGTGGTTACATAATAAAGCTGATCTAAAAAGCCATATGCGAGTTAACTCTACCGAAAAGCCGTTAAGTATATACAGTGGGAAAAAAGTTTTAAGCGTAGATTGGCGTTTGCAAGACATGTGAACACACAAAAACAGTAACGCCATTCAAATGTGATTTGTGCAGCCGGTATTTATGCTCTAACAATGCTCTTAAGCTTCACATTGTGAAATTGTGCACGGTGGATAAAATGTCACACTAAAATAAAGCCGTTTACTTGTGAACTGTGCGGGAATTCCTTTATTCACAAAACCAGCTTGACTGAACATATTAAAAATGTAGCCTGAAAGTTTTTACTTTAATATTTTTATTTTATTTTTGCCTTTGATTTTAAATAGAAGAAATGGTAACTAAATAGAGAAGGATGTGCTGAGCTTAGCTTGATGAACTGATGGGGGGAAATTAACTTACCATTTAAATTACAATTTTTAAACAATAAACAGTAATTTTTAATGCTTGTGTTTTTGATTGTTTTGAAGATTGGAGATTTCGCCAACAAATTTGAAAGGAAGATGAAGCAGGTCGGAGCACGTATCTACTGCCTTTTTTAGAATTGTCTCTTAATTGAATAAGTGAAAAGCGGGCTAATTGATGTGATAGATGTAATTATTTTCTTGGTTAGTTAAATATGTATATATATATATATATATATATATATATAAATATAACTTAAAATATTTATAAGATATAACTCATAATTCATAAAAAAAACCTCGTATGAAAATAAGGCAATTTTATTTATAAATGAGTGGTTTAATTATTACTTTGAATCTAATTAGTGTAAACAAAAGCTAATTGTTTCTAAGGTAAATTAAACGTAAACTTTTTAACGTGGTTGTAAATTGCAGCCGGGTTTACCGGTTTATTACTTGCCGAAACCCACTGAGGTGCCTGACTTGCAGTAAAGATACAACACTAACAGCAGAAATTTTAAAAATGATTGTAACTTAAGATATTATTAACCCAGAATTCTTTAATTTTTGACGACACTGAAACTTGAACCTTAATATTATACTTTGTAATTTCGTCACACAAAATTTACACGCGACTATGATACAATAAAGAATTTGTTTTCGCATTTCAAAAATCATACAAGTTATTGCAGTACATAGACCTGCACTAAGAAGTGCAAAAACTACAATTATATTTCCAGACATGTTGGGCCTCTTCGGAAATATATCTGGGCCGCCCAGTATAAGGTCGGTTCTATTTATTAAGTTTGGCCACCATTCCAGTAAACCGTTCGTAGGGATCCATGAAAATCGTTCTAGTATTGAAGATGGTAAATACGACTTCAAATACATCATCGAAATCATAGGCGCTGTGTACGCTTTTATGCCTACATTTGAATGTTTTTCAGACCTTTGGAGTGATCTGTGTAAAGTTTGTGCTAAATAAATTGGAACTATCCAGGCTGTTTTACTACAGTTGTTCAAACTTCTTTCAATCAGATTATTTTGTTGCTTAGCAAATCTGTCCGTCAAAGTTTTTTTGCTCAAAAGCTCTTGTAAAATAGAACTGTTTATGAGACCTATTGTCCAAAAATCATTTAAATATTCTAAGGGTTTAGTAGCCTCTGCAACTGCCATCGGATGAATTTGCGAATAGCTTGAAACCTTTTTGGCTTCCGGGCCTTTTTCAACCTCATAATATATTTCACTGTAACCACTGATCCAGAAGGTTGAGTTTTTGCCATCGTTCATCTCAATAAATTGCATTCTAATGGTATTATTTTTATGCGGTTTGCTAAAGCGACGCAACAGATAAATAGAATCGTAGTCAACGTGGTAAATTCTAATGTATACCGTTAACTTGTCTTGAGCGAGTTCGTGAATATTGTAATAAGAAATTGGTTTTCTTGCTAGCACAATTTGATAAACGTTCTCACTTTTAAATGCGTTGCTGATTACCAAGGCTGCCAAAAATGTACCACTTAACAAAAATCTCATTTTCTGAACTTCACTAAAGCTTGCTGGATACGGGTTTCCCTGTTCTACCAAAAGTTTGCATGTACAAATGCAAACCGAAATTAGCCCCACAGACTTTTGGCCATTTTGATGAAACTTTAAAATTGCAACTGTCAGCACAATAATACTTATTAGAATGAACAGCCAAACTTTCCAAACAAATACAGATATGAACTCTTTAAAAGGAAAGGGTTCGAGTCCACGGGAACCGCAACTGACAAAATGAAGCCTCTCAAATTGATTAACTATATCAATGGCACCAATACCCTTATCAGAAGTAAATCCCAGTGTTCGTTCTAACCTGGGGGTAAAATATTCTGAATCTGGTATGTATAGGGTAGATTTTTGCAAACTAAAATTTCCTACTAAGTATACTAATATAGATGCAAATGCAAACGCAAGCACATCCAATTTGTTTGAAAATTTAAGGCTAGACATTTGTAGAGTTCTAAGTGGGAATTTAATTGCTTCAGTTTGTTTCTCAATATAATAACCAATTTTCCCTGGCAATGAAATTTTATTTGGATAATGTAGATTTGTTGGAAAACCAACAAACTTTTGGACTTTGTCTAAAGCAGCAATGTAGTGAAATGAAAGATCGTCTAATTTCGTTGGGTGAATGCTAACATATTTTCCGCATTCCGGGCACGGATAAATTATGTTAAAGTTTTGAATGTTGCAAAGTAAAATTGTTTTTCGTTTCTGATATTTGCAACCAACATGACCAGTTATTAAAACTTGATTGAATATGGAATCATTTGATTCTTCAAAGTACTGCTTTATCATCCAAAAACCTAATGACACCCAATCAAATTCGTTTACTTCTGTTCTTGTATCAAGCAGTATGTGTACTATTGGTCGCCAAGTTGGCATAATAAATTTGCGATTGGCAGATATTAGATTATCAAAAGTTGTTGTCTTCATTCCAAGCCGAAGTACTTTGTCAGGCATAAATAAATTCAGCTGGATTTCACATTGATACTGTCTCGATGAAATAATAAACTTGAAGGAATCAGGATCAACACACTTAAAACTGTTTATATTTATTGGCCAGAGTGAAAGAAGGTATTTAGTAATCGAACATATGTTCCCAATGAAAAAAAGTTGATTTGGTCTTTTTGAAGAAAAATTTCCATTTAATTTATCAATTTTTCCTTTCGGAATCCAAACTAAACGAACATCAAATTCTTTCGTACTATATTTAGGATCAATGTAGTCAACACGAGCAAGAGCTAAGTCGAGTTTTCTGAGAATCAAAGGAAAATCAACTGTTGGTTTTATATCGACACCTTCAAAATTGTTGACAACAATGAGACAATGGGCTTCCATGAAGTGTTTGAGAGACGAGTACAAGTTGTCTACAGCTTTATGAATTTTTGGTAAGTTTTGTGTGGACGCAGAATATTTGAAGTATTTTGTTAGTGCGTGTTGGCCGTAAAACCAATACCTATCCAGATATTTGAAATAATGTTTTATATCGGGATGAGAGAGTGAAAGTGAATCCAACAATTTTGTGGTAAGAGTGTAGTTAAATTTCGGTGTTTTATTTTGCTGCCCCCAACAAGAGCTTGCAATTGCCAACCCTACGAAAAATTTGACCAATGAATTGTTGAACCCATGATTACCCATTTTTAAACACAAGTAAGTTTAGATTTTCAAACTAATGAGATAACTTAATTTTTCTTTTTATTATGTGTCATTTTCAGTTATGTAACGTGTAACATTTCTGTGTAAGATGCATTTTTAATTGGCAAATAAATAAATGAAATGAAATGAAATGAAATGAAATAACTCAGTCTTTTTTAAGGATGGAAAAAATTCTTTGAATAACAAAACTATAAATTATCCAATCGACACACTAGTTTTCATTCGAATACAAATGAATCGTCGTCCTTTCCGTCAAACGTTCGGTTTAGTGAATTACTTAAAAACGTCTGTCGTATTTTGGAGATTAAACACACAATCCTGAGATGTATTTTAAAAAAAACTTGTTCTACAATTTGTTTGTTTGTTTAGATTATTTAAATTTTCTAGTTTCTGACTATTTTATTGGCAGATATTTTCCAAACGTTTTTATGTATTTTAGTGTACTATGTATGATTTGTTTTCACTATTATATATTTAAAAACTAGTTTTGAAATCAATGAAAAACTAATTTTGTTACGAAAATTTTATAAAAGACATTGTTTGTGGATTGCTAAGCTTACTATATTATATTTTAATTTAATAAGGTTGTAGGACTAATTAGCTGTTCAAAAAAAATATAATCGGAATTATCTATCAGTTTTTAAAAATCTCTCCAAAAATATGTTTTTCTATTACAAGCAGAATTTATATTGGTAAAGTTGACGTTGAGCATTGCTTAAACTGAGCTAGCTTGTTAATTTATGGACTGTCAATAAGAACTACTTCACAGTTATGTATGCGTCAGTTTTACAATATACAGTTATAAACACGTTTTATAACTTGGCCTACGTGGACTTA
>JAQIWN010001837.1:0-18452 GCA_034699025.1 Entomobrya cf. arborea Gr-Col-00668
CTTCATTTTGTCACACTTGATTTATATTGTAGCGTATGTCAAAAAAGAATTTTTTAGTATAGAAAAGTCACTTTATGTTCATGCTTGTGTGGAATCTACATTATTCACTACTTCAAGCATAACACGACAAATCCGAAAAATCAATTTAGACTATCCGTAGCAATATGCAAGAAATGAGAACTATTCCTTCAAATTTCTCATGCAGAATTATAGAAATCCAACTAATGTATGTAACTAGCAAAATAGTTCATGTAGAATAATAGTTTCGAATTTGGTACATCTGTAAATTGAACGGTTGCTTGATCAAAGTATTAGTTTTGCGTGGTGAAAACTTTCTTTATAGTGCTTCTGAATGTATTCTAAATCCGTATAAACTGCGATCTCCGTACTAAAATTGACTGCTACAAGTTTATTCAAAAAGGGAACAGTTTTCGTCAATATTCAAATAATTCAAAGACATGTCATGTATTTGTTTGATGCTTTGTAAGTTTAGATCTATTTAAACTTTCTTACATGATCGAGCCGACGTGACTGACTTTACCCTGCCCTGGCCCCGATAGTTGATTAAAATTTAAATGAACTAGTTCGACTTAACTAGGTCCATAAAGTACATAGTGTTTTGCTATTGAGTACTGATATTAGGCTTTAATCTATGACCCTAATGTCCCTCGTAAAAGTCTACTATAATTCATATTAATTATTGCCTAAAGCGAAATTCAAGTGAATATCGTTTCTTATATCATATTAATGATAACGATAACATGAACTACTTTCCAAAACCACGTCAATGTAAAGTTTCTTTTTTCATTTAAATTGCTGTAAAAATGCTTTTAAAATTTAAAATTAATCCTAAAACTACTTTATGTTGCTTAACTAGTGTTTAAACTTTTTCTGTGATGATGTAAAAGTTTAGTGTTTTGCCGAAAAGTTGACAAGTCGAAGTTTGTATGCAAATGAACAACACTATTACCCTATTTTACGATACTCTTGTGACGCACTTGAACATCGCAAATTGCGATAGACCAATAACTTAACTTACAAGTAAAAAAATACTGCATGCATGTTTTGTACGTCCTAAAGTCGTGTTTGTGAAGCATACTTCCGGCCAAATGGAAAGTTTATTTTTTCTTCTAGGACTTTTTCATGAACAGAATCTTAACAAATATTTTCCCCTTTTCAAGAAAGTTTTCCCCCTGAGAAATCATACAATGAAGACGCTGTGTAGGTTTGCTACTAAAAAGTGCTAGTTATTTTACTTCTCAAAATATTGTGCATATTTAGAGTAGAGTAATTAGCTCACAGTAAAATAAAAGAGGCTTAAATGGTTTTAAATGGCAATTTGCCAGAAAACTCTGGAAAAATGAGTTCAGAGTCTCATTAGATGTTTAGAATACGGCTTCACAAAAAGCAAAATGACCTCGGTTTCGTATCTTTACCATTGTGCTTTTGTAAAAGCATGTTTTGTACACATATATTTTCTTTACACTAAATAATAGAAATAACATAAAGTAAAAATAAGATAAATGACTGGCTTAATTCGTCGACATCATTATCATTTTTGAACGCTCCAAAATTAAATGTTTGTACAATCTAAACGTTAAGTCACGTTCACTCTGAAATATACTTTACGTGATTTTTTGTAACTGCTTTTAATTAGTGGACGATAGAAGAAAGTTCATGAACAAATAGTGCATCGATATATAACAAGGAAGTCAAACAAACAAATTATCAGCTTCTTTATTCCTGAAAAGTTTTTTTGCGTGTATGTGTGTTGTATTCTATCAAAAAAATAGGTTTTATTTTAGGCTGCCTGTCATTTTTGTTGTCCAAAAAATGCATCACTCCCACACATCACATTATCACACAAGTTTCAAATCTCAGTGATAACATCCAAACCTTCCGCAACCAAACCTGTACATAAGTAAACAGAAAAAGTAAACATTTCATAAATTTTTATTGATTTATTTTCCGTATGCCTATGCGCCGGATTCTGCGTCTTGAATGCGTAATGATCTTTTCTCATTTATTTGCAAAGCTTTGAACGTAGGCCACATAAAAGTCAAATATTAATAAAACAAGTGTTGACCTTTCTGCTCTTCTTTCCATCCGAAAACTTCTACTGCCAATAACAATGTGCCACTACATTTTTTCCAACAAAGCAAAATTCAAACAATCAAAATTTAATATTTTCATTTCTCAACTTTCTTACTTGTCAAACAGCACTTGCGTGTATATTCCTTCGTTCTCCTTTTTTTATTCTTCTCTAAACTTTATTTCTTTAAAATGATGCCTTCTTGAAACGTTCTTACATTTAAAAACGTGTTCATGCATGTTCCAGCTAAACATATTCTTTTTTCTTTCATTTTTCCACCAAATATGTAACCATTCTTCTCCAAACCCATAAAATATTCCACCATGCCATTGCCATTATTGCCCCATTAAATATTTCAGCGAGTCTCTTAATCGAAATTGTGTATACTTCATCCTACCATACTTTTTCTGATTGCATTTGTTATTCCCTCTATCGTTTTTTTATGTTGTGTAGTTTGTTCCCAAAGAAAAGTGCCTACAAGATTTTCCTTTGTTACACAGCATTGCATTATATATAGTTTTACTTTCCATGCCACAAAGTTTATAATAATGTAACGTTTTCCCCAGCATATGGCGCCTTTGCTACGGGTATACTACCAACAGTTTTTACATACAACATACTTTGGTCTAAATATTCTTCTCTTCTATTCACTTTTTACCTTTATTCCACGTTTTTGGTAAAAGTAAGCATGTGAGTAATCGCTTGCAAATACCAACAACAGAAAAACGTAGGAAATAAAAGAAAACCACTTTCCTCCCAGAAAAATAGCAGGACAGGCCAAGTCAGGCCAGGCAGGGCAAAAACCAACAAACCAAAAAAATAAGTGCGGTAGAGTCGAGTGCCTAAAGCAGGAGCAGCAGATGGAGGCAAATAACATTAGAAAGAAGCAAATGTGATGTTTTTATATTTAAAAAGGAAAGCAAGAAAAAAAATAACAGAAAAAGGAAAGGTATTGTGAGATATTTTTTGGTCATAACAGTCTTGTCTGCTGTATAATGTTTGAAGGAATGCCTCGATATTTGTTACACTTCTCGTGTTCCTCCTGGTTCTACTCACTGTGCTGCTGCTAGGAAAAATGAAGAATGCATGTATAAATATACACCTAGTCATATTGGAACTATAAGTGAAACTGTAGCCATCATTCTGGTGGCTCCTCCGGTTCTGGTTCTGCTGTTGGTGTACCAGTACTGTTGCCGCTACAAACACTGCTTTTCTAGCGCTTATAAAAGGGCATGTGGTTTCGAGCGTCAAGCTCACTTTACGTTAGGACTCTACAAAGATGGGTATCAATTCATCTTGTTGCTTTTACTCGTCTTCACGCACATAAAATACCAGCTGCTGCAACATCAGATCAGAAACGTGCAGGTCGAAATAGAGTTAAGAGGTTTGATAAACTTTCCATCATAATCATCGTCATATCACAGTAGCCATAATATTGCTTGCTTTCACTCTGGGAGAAAAACTTGGCTTTTTGAATAGATAGGTTGACTTCTGTCTGGGGTGAAGAGCTCCTAGTGCTACAATTTGTGATTTGTAACTTGGCAGAACATCTTTTCAGTTGAGTGTGTGGCATTCTTTTGACTGATTGCAAATGGTCTAAAGGGAGAAGGTCAACTGCTAAACTGAAGTTCGCGGATGATTTTTTCATTAAGTCAGCTAAAGATACTTCCTGCGTACGTGAGTGTTCGTCGAAGGTACCTTTGTGAGCTGAAAAGGGTTTTCTCCTTCTATAAGTTAACTGTTGAAGGGAAAGCAGGCACTAGTACAAATAAAAAGGGAAAGTAAATATTATCTCAATAATCTTCAATATCCATCTGAATTACATGTTACAGCGTAATAACACCGGGAAAACTGAGGAAGAAGTTTGATCATCATACGTTCGGAAAGTAAAAGTAGCCAGTGGCCACAAAACTTATTAGACAGCCAAAAATAGACGGAAGAAGTCATAAAAAGCCCTACTCAACTACGCAGTTGGACACAAACAAATCCAGAAAGTTTACAAGTAGTATCACGTCATTCATTGGGATCAGTTATCGACCAAGTTATAAGTCCTTCTCGTCAAAACTTCTTCAATCTGTTCGTGTTCAGTTTTTGTTGACCATCATATTTGCTACATGTAATCATATTTTTAATATATTAGATATATATCATCAACAGATCAGATCAGCTTTTTTCATACTGATGCTGATCATTTTCAATCACTGGAAGTGAAGGATACGGAGAAAGTCAAACTTATGTTTGGATTTTGTAGAAAACTCATTCTTTTCTGCTTGCTGCCAATGCTATTCCTGTTTTTACTGTGGGAAAAATTTTCTGGGTCTCTACATTAGCCATTTGACTTTCATTTCATCACAAAAAGTGCTGCTGGTGAGATAGATTTTCGATTTGGTAAATCTTTCACCGTGGTCTCTACAGTGGTTTGTTGAACGCTTCTCTTCTTTGTTTTCTGCTTGTTTGAGCCCGTGTGTAATCGTTGGAAAAGAGACTACGAAGAGAAACACAAGCTACTTATGGCACGGCCATTTGGCTGATGATTTGAGATTTGCCTTTTTTTCCTCGGATCATCTTGTTTGTCATACGTACATTTCACTTTCACTCAAATCATTACAAAAAGTACAACTCAATCCCTCTAAAAGTGTCGAAAGGTGAACTTGTTAGTATACGTGCAACATGAAAATGTTTATTTTTTAAATTTTAAACATAGCGTTTCATAAAACGTAATCTTTGGGTACAAAGTATGGAAACTATTGCATTCGTTAAAATTACGTGTCAGTTCTTTACTTTTTAACAAAGGCGCGAGCAGAATCGGGAAAAACACCGTACTTAAAATTCTTTCTCCAAAAGTGCTGAACTGTTTCTAAATCACGCTTACTCAGGTCACTAATTAATTCATTTGTTGTTGGATTGAAAGAAAAGTCAAAATGAAGCCTAATCCAAATCCCATTCGACGTTCACAAGCTCGTCACAACAAATTTTCTCTACCCTTTTCTCGTCTTTTTCTCTTCACGTGCATTATATACTGTGGGTGGTGTTCACTCTACTTCATCCACAATGCTACGAGGTCAAACCATCAATAATACCAACACCATTAAACCAGCAGGAAAAAATAACATGCTAATTTGACTGAAATTTGACGTAAACATGACACTTTTTAAAGAGACCTGGCAAAGTGGGTAAGGCAAAGAGTAACTTCGCTTTCTTTAGGTCAACAAAGCAACTTATTCTAGTATCCTACCCGCTTGATGCCTTTTCCTGTGTACAAAAACCCACATTCATTTTTAATGCTTCCTTTTGTAAAGTAGAAGAGGAAGACGCACATGGTTTTTCTGCTCGTCAAGAAGCTTGTTTTCTTGCTCGACTCGACTACTGCTTGAGTAACGCTTGAGTTATAATTGAAGCTCTTTCACATTCACAGACAAAATTTTTTTTTTGTTTGTGTTAGTAATAATACACTGTGCGCTGTAAATTGTAATGAGAAAAGCTGACAGTGAAGTGTTTTTTCGTGTGTATAGCTTCCGGCTATCAGAACAAAACCAACAAACTACATTTTCTTTTGTGTGCACTTTCTCTATAACTTTTGTTCTCCAACTTGTAGTAAGAAATTAGATTTGTTCGACTGATAATCAAGATAATGTTTTACGTCCTGTTCCTGTAAAAAGATAAAGGGTTATGCTTGAATGGTAGTGGTAACATGACACGAAAATTCCAGTGATCTCATCATCTCGAACACGTTTGGTTTTTTTTTGTGAGAACGAAGGGAGGTAAATGGCTTACAAGCATAAAAAATATTGAAGAAAAAAGAGGAAAGAAAAACATTGTGATTCATTTGTCACAAGGAAATAAATTCTTTGGCATTTACTTTTTTGATGACTTATTCTTAGCTTTACAAAAGGAATGAATAAGAGGATTGTTTTATAGAAAGGAAGGCAAAAAATATTTTTGGAATGCAAAGAAAGTTTGTTTTGCTGATTATGTGATTCAAATGGAACATTGGGAAAGTAGCAGCAAAATCGACATTCCAACAAGTCGGTCAGCTCAGAAATCATCTTTCCAAAAAGTCTCAGTTGGTTTGTTTGTGTTTTCAAATGATTTTTATTGGCTGGGCGCGTGAGGAACAGGAAACAGCATACCAATAGAAAATTACAGTGACGATAAACCACTTTAATTGATTTGATATATTACACTACACAACGTTACCCAGAACACTGTTCTTAACCTTCGTACTACATTATGGACTCTATACCTGCGGAAGTTACAAAAAAACCATTGAGCCCAACACACGAACTTAATGCATCTCAATCGCAAGCTGCTGTGCAAGCCAAATATGCACAACAGTTAGCAATAGCAGCGGAACAGGTATATTTAAATATATATTGATAAGCTTACAATAAAACGTCTAAAAGCAGATTTACATGTTTCAGTTTTTACGACTACAATTTACTTTCTCTCTACAAATTGGTCTCGCTTGTTTGCTATGAAATACATTTATTGTCATAAAATTTGTTTTATTTACTACACACATCGCACATTTCATCAGCAATAAAGATAGTATATAAATAACATCTACTCTATCCGAATAACCTTACGATTTGTATTGAGCGTGTGTACTAAAAATCCTATTTGCAGAGAAAGTGCTGATAACTAGAAAAAGATCACTATAGTCAAAAGCTTAAAACTTGTTTGGTCAGCATATACTAATATATGTAAGCCTGTTTTATGTAGTATCAAGCGTGTAAAATAATATTATTTATTCTTTAGTGTAAAAGTCATTTCCCGATGGAGGTGGTTGTGATGTGGTGTGGTACACGCCTGCCTGTGTGTATGCCTGGTATCTTTGAATCTCTCTCACGTTTTTCGTCATGACACAATATTTCCTTCCTGTTGACGGAAAGGAAATGAAACTAGAGCTGACGTGATGATTTGAAATGAAATCAATACTTTTTTTGGGAGTACCCTACACACCACAACCAGAGTACTTCTTGACAGATGTGAAAACAAAACTGTGATCCTTTAAAAGAAATTCGAGTATTTTTGTTTTACAGATGCATCCTAGTCCGTTATTTTCATGCTGAAACGTATGCACATGAGAAAGTTGTGTGGCAGTGCAATAAATTAACTTGTCACTCTCCATTAGGTATTTATTTTCTATCGGAATTATTAAGCCGCCAATGAACTGTCATCGACACTTGGGCTGCGCGCTACGTCCTTGCTCTTTTCGTTTGAAAAGTCAATTTAGTGGAATTCGAAGAAAAATTGTGAGACAGAAAGGTTTCCGTTTCTCACACATAGGTCAATACTCAAAACTTCGACGTTAGCGTATGTTACTATGCTTGTTAGACTTTTCTTGTTTAACTATATTTCCCTCTCCAAACACAAAGCTGGCAACTTTCTTTGCAAAAATTCTCAGATATGTTTGAAGACTTGATGTTAATGTACTACTTATATCCGTTTACCTTCAATTTTCAGTACTGAGAGCGGAAATTTTAGTCTACTTGTAATGTAAAACTTGTTAACTAACGGGAAAGGGCTGTTTAGGGGTTTGCTAATTGCTGATTGAACACAGCGATAATGATGATGAAATTGTATGGTACATTATGAACGTACAAAAACGTGATGTTGTAGCAAAATAGGTATGTTAAAGCTTTGTAATACATTTATTTCAGGATTTGGTGGCTAGTGGACAGCCAGATAGGAACTGGCGGGGTATTATAATAGCTGTTCTAGTGATTTCGTGTGTACTCGCTTTAATCGTAACATCTGTCGTACTATTAACTCCACCGGATGAGGGACCCCGTGTAAAGGGAAAACGTTTCGAGCTTGACGATATCTTCGGCCCAGACTTTCAGCCTTACCGTTTGAATGGAACGTGGATATCGGGTAAGTTATATATTTTTTAAATGTTGTATTGTTCAGAGGTAAATCTTCTTTCCTAGTTAATAAAGTGCAACTACAAAGTGATTATTTACTGTCTTAAATTACCCAAACTTTGATAATTTGTCAGGAATTTATCTGATTAAGCTCCAGATTTACACTTGTTCCAAAAAAGTTAACCATCATGTGACATTCCCAGCATAGTTTTTCCTAAATGTCATCAATCAAAAGCCACAATAACAAATCATCCGACCCAAATACCTTTTCTGACTTGGCTTCTAATTGAAATGAATTGCTCTAGCGATGCCAGAAACCCAAATGAATTTATTTTCATCCCTTTTCCACCTCTCCATTTGGCTCTCATTGTGATCCGTGATTATATTTCCTACTATACTATAATAATATAATGATGATGAAAGTAAAAAAATTTCCCCTTGAGCAACAAAGTAGTCATGCGTGGCCGTATGGAACCACAAACGAGCACATTCCCAAAACTATATGCATGTTATAAATAAATTAAAATTTATTGACGAAGTTTCCCTTCTTAAGATGCTGGCTCGCTCTTTGGAATAAATTGTCTGTGAGAAATGAAGAAGCGCCTCATCATTACTAAGAAATTGTTAAACATGTACATTTCAAAATTATACCTTTTGTTTTACTCCAAAATGTAATAGCGCTCTTAAAACCTCTAATGTCGTTTTGAAGTACTTTGCATTTTTTCACTTGAAACCACAGTCACACCAACGGCACCAACCACAAAGTAGAACTACATTCATAAAACTGTACAAGTAAAAGCTTTCCCTACTCCAAAATTTTTGCCAAAAAATTATAAAAAGAACATTAAAAGACCGTTACGTGCATAAAAATGTAGGTAAGCTTACCCTCGGATTCGCTGTAGACTGCAGTGCAGTTATGTCTCTCGGGTTTTGTCCCACCGTTAATTCACTTCATGAGAAACAGTCATAGCACAGCTTTCAGTACAAAATATGCATGTTTTTCTCATTCTAGGGAGAAAATTTATGTCAAATGTGAAGTTTCTCAGGGTCTTCTTCCTCCTGAAGTCACACAATGTTTGGGTGTGAATATGAATGCGGTACTAGCAGTTGTAGCTTTGGAACTGCAACAAAACTAGATCCACTCTTTTGAGTGACATGATAAGCATGCTCGTCACACAAGGAAACATTATTTTTGTATTCACATCTCATACATACGCATGTCATAGAGGAGAAAATAGTTTGGAAGACAGACAAAAGTGGGAACAACGGACAGAGTGACAACAAATTTGACACTTTTTCCCTTTGAGCTTTATAAATTACGTGCCACTTTCGTAATGCATTCCTGTGTAATTCTTCGTGTGACTAGAGCCATGCATTATTTTTCACAGGCAAACAAGTGAAAAATTATGCTGTGAACTAACACATGGAAATGTAGTGTATTTTCTTCATCTTTTTTGCATTTTTTCTATGTGAAAAAATTGGAAAAACTTTTTTTGTACATAAACTTGCTTTTACTGCTGAGAAAAGCTAAGACCCGATTTTCTCTTGACGTGTGCTTGTATGCATACATTAGTCAAGACTTGTACTTACATACGATGGTATATTCCCCCATCCTGTAAAATGCAATCATTTTTTTCTGTTTTTGATTTTCTAAAGTGAGGTATGGATTATTATACTGTCCTGATTTATCCGTTTAAGAGGAAGAAATTGCGTCAAGATCGCTATAAATCCCATCAAAATCTTGCTTCAATAATGGAAGATTACAATGAAGTGTTTTGCTAGGATTTTTCGGGATTTTAAGAGTTAGATGGTTTAGAAAATCACGAGGAGACTAGATGCATTGTAGAATATAGTATGAAAGAACGGTTAGTATAAAGTGAAACTTAGTCTTTCGGGATTTTCAATCAATTTTTCAATGTGCTTTGTCTTCTTTTTTACTTTTTTCCACAGATCATGAATGGATATACCGGGATCCTAGTGGAGGAGTTTCTCTGTTCGATGCCAATAACTCAAGTATTCGCCAAATAATCAGCAATCACACTTTTGTAAGTTGAGGGGAAATCCCACGTCGCCTTTCCTCTTATCTATCTTCTTACACAACGCTGCAACTAAAAAAGAATGATTAGCTATTAGTTAAGAAAAAGAAAATCCTATTCCACTAGAAGTAGCTGTACATCATGAAGCCCAAGCATGTCTAATGTCTAATAACGACAAAGCCTTAAACATTCCGTTTTTGGTGCTGTTGCTTGTGATCGTGATCTGGCAACCCAACCCGAAAAGGAATTAGTGTCTTCGTCTTGAACCGCTCCAATTTTACTTTTTTTCAGACTCAAACTTTCCCAAGAGATAACACTCTTTTCTGGCGTGCCAAGCAAGCCAATACTAACATAGAAAATATGTATATTTGTATCCTATAGCTTTCCTAGATGGTACATTAGTACTTGGGAAAGTAATGTATAAAGGATTAACTTTAAGACTTCGTTCTACAACAACAACGTCTTCGTACACAACAGTTAGAATAATAGCTGTATATACTTTCTTAAGATCAGAAAAAGAAGTCCAAGGGTGCAAAGGACGAATTGTAGATAGGAGCTCTATAATATGCTACACGTGAGATTTAGAAGCTTGAAGAAAAGAATGAAAATAAGAAAGGCATGAGTATCAGTACATCTACATTGCTTAGACCCCATTTAAACTGCTGGAGCTATTTTGGTACAAGAATGATAACGACATAGAGATGTATATTGTGTTGTGTAAGAATAATTGTTTCTGCTGCATTGCTAGTTTTTTATTGTGAATGTACGTATAGCATCATTGGCATTGCATTGTTGTCTTTTTTCTCTTTACAGAGACGTTTCAACGCTGTGTCATTCAGCTTATCACCGGACTTAAAGTATATCTTGTTTACGCACGACGTACAAAAGGTAAGAATCTTTTTATTTTCTTCTGTGGAAAGTCGTTTTAGTGGTCTAACGCGTTTCAATGAAAAGAGGCAGTTAACCCAAAGGAGGTTTCGAGAGAAAGGTACAATGAGTCGATAATGTAAGATTTTTCTAAAGGAAACCAGAAGAAATGAGGACTTTTCTTTCCTCAGCTACAACTATATTTACTCAACAATTCACAAGGACAAGAGTTTCTAAACCAGCACGAAAGAACTAGCAATGCATGAAAGGATTGAAACGTGTAATCCACAATGTCTACCTCCACCACCATCACGTAATGTTGCTATTCTATGTACAACGTTTTTTTCATTTATATTTTAGGTTCATCGCCACTCGTACACAGCCAAGTATACCTTGTTTGAAATAGAAACACAGTAAGTTTTCTTGTTGTCGACTTTTGTCTTTGTACTTATTATTATTTACCATAAAGCATCATCATCATCATCATGCTATTGAAGTTGCTGCTATTTTTTAGGGATTTTCCATGATGGAATTACATGATCATGTCATGTAAGTCCTTGGCAAAAAAATGCATGTCATACCATATCGTGTCGTGACATGGTATGAGAACGGTAAATCTACGAAAAAAGAAAGAACATGAAAAGCTTCTAGAAAAAATGGGTTTTATGGCCTACTTTAGTTGGTACATTTAAAATGTATGTACTTATTTATTATCCCTTTTTCATCATAGCAAGCAAGGTAAAATGAACTACGAATGATAGAATAGTTAGGCTTGTTATTTTCTTTCAGTTTTATGTAGGAAGCAGAAGATTTAAGAGCGAACATTTCCCTTTTTGTTTAGATTTTTCTCGACAGAGGAACATCTACCTACTTATTTACTTTGCCATGTTATATTATGGGGTTAAGCTGAAAACAGAAATACTTCAACTTAAATTTATCATCATTATTTCCTTCCATCATGTTTCCCACGCATGTTAGAGATAAAGCTTTCTTTTCACCGAGGATATACTATTTTCTTTCAATAATGATTGCAAAATGGTAGTATGCACCCTCTGGAATGGGTACCATATAATAATTTGCTGTTAGCTTGAATGAACGCTAACTAAGGAACAACATAAGTGAAGATGCGATGGAAATGTGAGAGGGTACATTATTTTGGTGCGCTTTCAAAGAGTCCATGACCGATGATCGTCGATGCATATAGCGAGATTCAGAGAATAGGAATAATTGTATGTAATGAATTTATTTGTATATGTGTGTTTATTTTTCTTATAGAGAGACGAAGCCTGTGTCACTTGGGTCCCATCAATACTCATCATCATCGTTTCCAGAAGAGAATGTGTATTCGAGGATTCAGTTGGTGAAATGGGCTCCAGCAGGGCATTCTTTTGTTCTTGTTTACGAAGGAGATATCTACTATTATCCGAATCCAAAACAGAATAGAACCTTTCGCCTTACGTCAAGTGCGCAACCTGGCGTCATTTATAATGGAATCCCGGACTGGCTTTACGAAGGTTTGGAGTTATTTTGTTGTAGTGTGTAGTGCAATAATGAAATGAATTCATTGTTTTAGTTTTCAGAATTTTGTGCTTGCTGTGACTGCCTTTGTAATATGATAAAAGATGGATTAGTATTTGTATGGATGGATTTATATATTTGTTAAATCATATCATTACCGCTGACTGACTATTTTGTATTCTCGTCTACGGTAACATAACATCGGCTTAACCCTTTACTAAGCTTTACTTAAGTTTAGGGAGATGAAAATATTGGCATAATGCATCAGCAATCGGCACGCACTAGAAAGCAGCAATAAAAAAATACCGAAGAAAACTGGATTGAATCCGAGTTGATGTAGATGCAACGTGCGTATCGATAGAGCGTGTTTGCTAATTTATAGATACATTACATTATTACGATGGGTTTGCAGCAAAAAATGCAGTTCGCAAAATTATATTACGAACGAAGGTTATGAATTTTTAAATTGATTACATTGACTGGCCACTTCAGAGCAAAAATGTTTCAATTTAAACCGGGGAACACTTTTTATGAAGTTTTGCCTTCCTCTGGTCGGTATAGAAGAAATGTAGTGATTGAGTTTATTTTAGGCTATGTAACGTGCGAAAAAGATAATATACACTGAATACTTGATGAGAAATATTTCTCTTCTGCATAATATATTGCTGTGAATAACTGAATGTTCGATTTGAAGAGAACAGTTTATCAACTTCGCCCAAAGCTATTACTTCTGATGGCTTTGGAAAAGATGAAACTGTGTAGAAAAGAAGTGGAACTACTGTGGTACTCTTCTTTTCTCTTTACTCCATTTTTTTAACGTGCAACATTTGGCGTGACACGCACGTTATGCTTGACTACATACGACAGAAAGCGAATGGCAAGAAAAATATTGGAAATCCTGAAAAATCGTTTGCCTGATTTGGCCCTATAGCTATACATAAAGTGTGTAAAAATTGGGTTGCCTCTTTTTAGTAACTGAAGTTAAGGCTTTAAAGCATACTTGTTCACTTTTTGGCTGGAGAAAAGTAAACTTCGTGGAGAATGCACTCGGCGTATGCTCTCGTCCTAACGCATCGCACAATCACTTGATAAATTGTACAAACTTTCTTAGGCAGAAACTGATTCTCATACATTATCTTTCGTTGGTGGTTTTGTTGGATGATCGAATATTATAAGACTACTACTATGGCACTTTGTTGCAAGAAATAGAGCGGCACGCAATCATCATTGGTAAAACATAGTGCAAATCTAATATTCAGAATCACCAAATGCATTTTCCAATTTTTGTGATTGAATCGTTATCATAGACGAAGCTAGATGATATCTTGATAGAAAAAAATAGGAAATGGAATCACATCAAGTTTTTTTTTCTGGTACAATCGCAAATCTCTATATTTTCCTATTTTCTGGTAAATTGAGAAAATGTGTTGAATACCAAAATCCGATATCAAGGTTAGCCGAGTTTGCAATAGGCTTGCATGCAATTCGTATATTTGATCAAAAGAAAGTAATTTTAAAAGTTTTCCCAAGTATACAGCTCAACACACGCTTAAAAACATTTCTCAAAATTACAAAAGATCTTGAATTTTAAAAATGACTTTCAAAAATTGTGCAATTGACGTTGTGCAAATTATTTGTGAATTGTGTACTTTTCAATTTCATTCTTTCACATTTTAATGATTAATGACATACCGAATCAAACTTGTAGTACCAAGTACCAACAACTCAACTACAGATGCATTTTCAGAGCGATGAATGTTTATTACAGAATGCCATCATAATTACAGGGTTTCTCATTTTCAAGTTTTTCTTAAATTTTCTCCCGAGAAAACTTGTATAAATTAATAAGAACAAGAATTACAGTCTGTTTACTTTAGTAAAAGCTTTCCATGAACGAAAATAAAAATGTTAGTGATAAAAACTCTTTATATGCATGTATGCTTCTTCACTGATTATTTACATTTGTCTATGTATTTTCCCATGCATGTATTTATCGTATGTTCTTTTAATCTTACTCTACACAGTGCAGTGTTTTATAAGTATACTACTAAAATTATCCCACATATTATACATATTATACCTATTTCATTCTTGCATTACAAACACATCTACTTGTCTGAGAACATTATGCTAATTGATTGTTGAATACTTTTTTATTTTATTGCACGTGTACGTTATCACTACAGAAGAAATATTTGGAAGCAATTCCGCACTCTGGTTTTCCTCTGATGGAAGGAGTCTTCTCTATCTCAGTTTTAATGACTCCATGGTCGGTGAGCATTACATTTTGCAGTATGGAACTGTTGATGACCCGTACGTGTACCCGAAAGTCAAAAGCCTGAGATACCCAAAGGTACAGTAACATTCCTCTTAAGTATAAGTATACTAAAGTGCCCACGATACTTCATAAGAATGCCCGTATACACAAAGTAGGTGAGTAGATATGCAAATTGCATTATTTTACTGCGGCTGTAGTATGATTACAGTTTAGACGAAAATGGCAAACGAGGCTTAAATTTAAGAAAGCTTTTGCTTAAAAGATACTCTGTACTTATGGAAGGAAATATCTTTGCCCTTTATTTTTGCTAACAATGAGAAAAGAGAAAAAAGGCTCGCAATGAAAATAGAAGAAAGAGAATAAAAAAGAATAAATGGAAAAGGAAAGGATGAAGAAAGCTGGAAGCTCAAATTGCTATCTTAGACTTTCATTTGCATGGAAAGGCTTTTAATGAAAAGAAATGGATGGTGTGGTGGTGGTGGTGATGGGCAAATGGCAATGATCATAATGGAAATGACGATAGACAGTGAATGGTTTAGTGCCATTTTCTGCGGCAAAAGAGAAAAGTAAGAGAAATTTTTTGTGGGTTGTTTGATGTGCTACCTTCCTTTTCACGAGAAATGTAGAAAATAATTCGATCCTTTTTCCTTTATAAAAAAATGTAACACAATGGCTATTGTTGCATTTCCAGAGTATACATATTGTTTATTGTAACTTGCTACTTGTGTACACATACATGGCAGATGAACAGATGAACTTTTTAGGTTATATTTTAAAACTACTTTCATGTTTTGAGAATAACGGTTTTATGTGTGTAATGTAAGTATATTTATATGTTTGGTTTTCCATACTTCCTCTTTTCTAGCCTGGGACCAGCAATCCTACTGTGAGAGCTACTGTGGTAGACCTATCCGATTCAAACTTTAGATCTAAGAGCTTGCACCCACCCGAGGGAATCTCCAACCAGTAAGTTTTCCAGCCGTTTCTCTTTATTCCAAGTAGCTATGTACTTACTCAAACTTTTCATTATTTAAACAGGATGTATTTGAAAGAGGGAAAATACGGTCATATTATGAATTTCTTATGAGCAAGAGGAAAGTCTCTATGTATGTATGTTCTTTCTTTGAAATTAAATGTATATTGAGCTATTTGTATTCATAATTCAGAGTAAGGACCAATGAGATAACCTTACAGAAAAAACGTGAAGTCAACCGAAAAGTGTTCTACAAGTAAATTTTGTGAATAAAATATTTTTCACATAAAAATGAAGTGCCAATTGTTCGAGGTTATTATAAAAGTTAGAGTAAAATGTCTTTGATGTTTCCAAAATCAAATTGGCTACTTGCTATGAATACTTAATCTTTGAAATATTTTTTGAACAAACCAGCGTATCATATTTTCATCAATCAAGATTTTTAATCAAGCACGTTTTCATATTTGGTTCAATTTTTATGCAACAAAAAGTGATTACTTTGGGATTTATCTTTATTGAAATGTTTTTTCCGTGGAACAAAGCCATTGCGGTGTTCAAAGATCAGTTTGATAAATAAAGCATATTGCTTGAGTGTAAAGTAAATTCTCTAAAGCTTAGAATATTAGTTGAGCATAAACTATCTTTAGCCATAAAATGAAAGCTTCGCTCAACTTAAAGTAGGTTATATGATGATAGGAGCTTGTAAAACTCAAATTTGTTAGATAATCTGACGTAAATAAAAGGATCCGTTCAAAATTAGTAGTCAGCGAGGAGATAAATGCATCCCAAATTCCACTGAATGTTTGAAATTGTTGTTGAATAATTAAAACAGTTGTGTATACATGTTTCGTAATGTACACATGTCATGTAGCAAAACTAGATATATGCTTTGCAAAGAGGTAAAAGCAAAAACTATCCCGAATATCCCGTTCTTCGTATTCTCTGGTGACTTCTTTTTCGGACGTACGCGAAGATGAAAATATGCTGGTAGTAGTATGTGCTTGTACATGTGGTTAGTGAAATGGTTTCACTCGCATTGAGAAAATAGACAAGGAGTTTTCACGCAGGAAGACTACAAGTACGTACTTCTGGATATCTAGAAAAATGTACATCATAGTCCAGTCCACATGTTACCTAGTAGTGGTCTCGTGGTAAAATACAGCAAGGTAAAAACGCAACAGTGTTCACATAACTTGTAACGTAACTAGCAAAAGGCATCACGAAAAACCAAGAAGTTGTTGTACACAATATAAAGGTTCACGTATAGATTTTTCCTTGTTAGTTTTGCAAACTTGGTGCGTGTCTAACCCATCAAATGATCTACTACAGTACGGGGAAGAGAAGAGAAAGAGGAGAAAAAAAGAGTGCCTGTTCTCATCTCCTCAAGCCGCCTGCATTGCAGTGGTAGCTGGTGTGAGATTTCGGGAAATTGTATGGTATAATACCAAAAGTTGTATATAGTTGAGAGTTGATAGTGTTTTGAGCCTTGTTGCAAAATACTTTTTCCTTTTGCTTCTTCTCTCTGGCGTTCCTGGTGAGTTACTCAACAATGCAATTGTGCTGACTCAACCAAAAAGGGAAAAGAATAAAAATAGAGTTACAACATAAGAATATCTTATAACAGATATATGAATGTATCTTTTGGTAGTATGACTTGTATTGTTGTTGTTGGTGCGATCAGAAAGGAAAACTTTCACTTTACGACATGATCAACAAAAGAGAAAAATATTGTAGTTGAGTAATATCTTGGCATAACATAAATGTGGATGTAGTTGATATATGTGTTATGGGTATCTGAAATTTTGGGGAGCTTTTATTTTCGTTTTTCATCACGCTACACCACCCACCAAAGAAACGGAGGATGTGGAAAGAAATGTAATAGGCAAACAGTGAAATGCTTTTTAGTTAGTGAGATGAGAACGAAAATGAGTCAGAGGAATACCAAGAAAATATCCTGATCTGGCCGTGATGAGGATGATGGTGCTGGAGCCAGTGAGAATATATAGAGATACTTTCTGTGAGAGAGCCTCAGCAGCATCTCATTCATTCTGAGTTAGTATTTAAGTTATATATTTTATTTATTTATATGTATCGTCTTGTTTTTGGAAAAGAAAATGAGTTTGCAGTCTGTATGTCAGTGTTGATTAGTTATTCAGATGTAATCAGAAAATCAAAATCAGTTACTAAACCAGTAAGTGAGAAAGAGAAAGTAGAGAAGGGAGTTAGATTTGTTTCCCACTAATTTCTACAATCGAGTTGTTGTTGCAGAATTTCTACAACGTTATTATGTTATACTGCATTTACAATCCTTTGAACATCTAAAAACTGTGTGTGTCACTGCAGTAGGAAATTTCATTCGCATAATTCAATATTACCAAATTATCAAACTTTAGCTGAATTATTGACGCAGATTGCTTTTTGTATTCTCTGCTGATTAAGAATATAGATACAGTGATAATTTACCATTTGACTCAATATTTTGTTTGCATTAGTCAAATATGTATATATGAAACTTGATTTGATACACAAACATGATTTGAAGGGGAGATGTTGGATATTTATAGACTAGTCTAGTAATTATTTCTTATTTAAGTATCTTTCAACAAACAAAATAAGCAAAACATAAAAAGTATATTATCAGCAAATGTATGACATGTATGATAATGAGAGGACGATTCTAGAATTTTTATGCTACAAATGTTAAATATAAAGTGTCATGGTCATAAATATAGGAACCTACACCATACAAAAAGTGTCAAATGGCTTGATTTATTAATCTATTCTCTCGTAAAATAAAACTGCAACACACAATTTTCTTTCT